>MCJB01049917.1:0-23187 GCA_002018475.1 Nicotiana obtusifolia
TTTTAAAATTTGCTTTTATTTGCTGCTACTAGATAAGGCTCTTTCATGCTAGGCGTCCAGACCTACTATACCCGAGCCGCATCCCCGACACCCCACTGTGATACGTCGAGCAAGTTCTAGTTAATGACCTGAAAGAAGTCACTAGCTTCTTGCTATCGAGCGTGCCCTATTTGACAGTAATCTAGAAGGAACTTCAGAAAAAGACTGAAAAGTAAGGAACGAAGTGCTCGACTGAACAAGCAACGGCTAACGAGATAGGGGAGACATATTCTAATGTGTCAATGTAACAATTTATTAAGATCAATTTAATGAATACATTTTTTTTCTCTAAAAATTCATATATACTCAATGTAAAATAGTTACTTATTGTGAACCGAAGAAATAATTCTCAAATAATTAATATTAACATGTATGACGACGTAGATACTTGCTGATTGCTTTGTTGCTACTGGTTTGTTATGTTCTTGATCTCTTCGCACAATATATAATGAGGGTTAAAATAGTTTTTTCTATAACTGAGGTGATTACGTCATGCGTGACATTTTCAACGACAAATACTAGTAGGATCCTTTTATATTAAATCTTTCAATTATTAGACTTCGCACTCACTAGTACTAAGTAGAATATTATTGTTTTAAGTATTATTGTATTTGGCTTGTTTGTTTTACCACCTGGTAGGGTACAACGATGTTCCTCTCCTTCAGTACACATACAGTTCAGCAGTTCCCTATTAATCTTAATAGGAGTTTAGACATAAAAATTATAATTTAAAAAAAATAGTATTTAAAGTTAATTGAAAAATATTTAAAATTATATTTGGATATGTATTTCAGTAGAAAAAATATTACAATTTTATGAGTGAGGAAAAAAGATTTTATGAAAATTTTAAATTTTGAACAACTCATTTCGAAAAAATTCAAAAACTTACAAAATTTTTATGGACGAACACATTTTTAAAATCAAAAATAAAAAGAAGAAAAAAAAATTAAGGACAAATGGGGCCTTAATCTTTAAGACTAAATCCTAGTAGCTTTTTCCAACTACCAAAATTGAAATTACTTTCGTAAAAATCAACTGTTGATACATGTGATGAGCAATTTTTCAACTCTAGATCTTTAATTTTATAAGTGCAAGAAATTAAAAAGGCTCAGAAACAATTGGCCAATTGGTACAAGTAGTAAATTAATTAATCAATTAATTAAGAAGGAGATAATGCGAGAATGCTTCGATTGTATAAATAAATAAAGAAAAAGCAAAAAGGTGGACAGCTCAGAGAAGAAGACAAATTAACACTTTTTCGTTCAAAGATTGAGCTAGATTTTTGGCCTTCTTTTATGCCATATTAAATATAGTAGTGGGAGAATATGGAGGAAGATGACTTATCACTAGTGAGATGTCGGCATTTATTTACGTTATATTAAGGAATCGTTTTGTAGACTGTATTAAGTAAAATAATTTTTATATAAAAATTAATTTGTTCAATATAATATTTGGTTGTTTAATTTAATTTATGCATACCTAATACATGAATTACTTATACCTCATAGGAGGGCTTAGCTAATACCAAAGAAACCAATAACTATACCTAGATAAGACCCTAAAATTACTAAATCACCCCTCCAACCTTTTTCCTAAATTTCTTTATATACAGAAAGAAGAATATTCTAGGGTATAATAGTAAAGAAGATTTTGTACAGTTTTAAACCAAACACAAGCTAATTTATAATACAATGAATCAAATACTTAATAAAAAATAATTTCAGCACTACAATCCCTGTATTACTAATACCTGCATTACTAATCCTTGCATTACTAATTCCTGCATTACTTGTGTTTGTACCAAACGACCCCTAATAGTACTGATGGGAAGACCTATTTTACCAAATTATACTTTATTTCTCCTCAAATGAATAATAACTGGTGGCGAACATTTTTATATAAATCATTTATTAGAGTAAGGACAAATTTTGGAAAGAACTAACTGAAGTCTCTTTAGTTTCCAAAAATAACATTTATTTTAAACAAAATATATTTTACTAAAACGAAATTGAAAAGGATATTAGGACTATGATTTAACCTATAGTTCTAACTCCCGTTCTTCTTTTTCTCCTTTTCTTAGCGTCTACGTTATGAAAAGGACGTTTTTGGAGCGTCCAGGATACGATCACTGTTAACGGTTTGCACCAATTAATTTTAAATCTTAAATCCGTAATTAATAATTACGTTGTTGTTTGACCAAAAAATATATATTTTAATTTAAATAATTAAATTTGAAATTGAATTCTGAAACTAGTTACATCACGGCTATATTGCCGGCGTCGGAAGTTCGCAAAATAAAGGGATTGTTGTTTGCTTTTGAAATAATAGAAAATGGATTTTTGAATGTCAAGAAGATCTTGGCCTTTAAATTTTTATTAACACGTGGCAACATCCTACAAGCCCATTGAGAAAAACTGGACGAAAAAATACTGGAGGGGATCCCAAGGGAGACCGAATAAGTAGAGACTTAGGCTTTTTTCATTTATATACGGAAACAAAAATAAAAATTATGAACAATACAAATGGGCCTTGCCCGCCAAAAACGTAGAAATAACGTTAGGTAGCCACTCTAAAGGTCTGTTATTTAGGAATTAGCCTGTATATTCTGAATTTTAATTTTTTAGTTTAATTTTTTTGGACAAAATTAGTATCATGAATTGTCCTCAAATTATAATTATTAATTTAATGTCTTAGAATAAAATAAGTATTGACTAATCTTTAAATAGCATCCCTGAAAATGACTATCCGTGCAATTTGCCCCACCAAAAACCTAACTAAATTATTCTGCAGAACAAAGTAAAGGTCCACATTACAGAAAACAGAATCGAATTAAGGATCTGCTTCAGCACACATTGTCTATCATAAGTTAATTAAGCACGAATCTTGTCTGTGAATCTTCTAATATAATTCTGGTGCATATACATCTTTTTTCTTCATATTTTCGTGGATATTTTGATCGATTTTAATTCCTAAATACATTTGTTATCCTAAAATTCGAAATCTCAAAGTGAATTTTGTTTTGGAACCTCAGGAAAATTCACAATCGTTACAGCCTCTGCCCGTCGGATGAGCACTCTGTGCGCACTAGATAAACCCCCACCATGTAACAGTTTGCAAACCACATAAGAAATATAAATCGCACTAAGCGAGCCCGTGCAACAGGCTCGACCCAAAAGGCATTGAGGGAATCCATCCCAAATCATCTGTATGAATGACCGCCCTCCAAACCAACTAGGCCATCCCGAAGGATAATCTCAAAGTGAATAGTTCATAGACTTATATACACTTCAAATTCACATTGGAGTTAACTTTACTATGAATTTAACCACTTTAACTTTACTACTTTCGATAACAATTTTATTTGGTTACTTTAATTTTATAGAGATTTTATTATTAGACACATTGCATTGAGAAACAAGATGTTTGTCGAAATTTGATCAAAGTAATGTTATCTCTAATTTGCTAAAATACATTAGAACACAAATTCGACACCGTTAATATTTTGTAAAGCAACAGTATTTTTAATTTGCTCAAACAAGTTAAATCACAATTCAACGTAATTAATATTGTTAATATTATCCGTAATAGTTTTGAATTCTTGATGACCAAACCAAAACCATATATAATGCAAATAGGGCAAAAGGCAGATCCTATAAAAGTGGCTTAAAATCTCCAGAAGAAAGGGACTTCTACGTCACGACTCCAACTCCAGAAATTGTAACTTAGTTCAAAATGCTCCCCTTTATTAAGAGAGAAAAAAGTTCTGCTTGGGCAACTTAACGTAGATTCTCCCTCTTAGCAGCTGAGAGTTCTTTTAGATTCAGTTATTGGACCAGAATTATTTGTCAAATGAGGGACGACTCTTGCTGTTGTGGGTTTGATGGAGAGAGCATCTCTAAAAATGTAGCGGTATTTTCTTGTTTTGCAGGTCTTTTCTCTTTTTTGGGATAACGGAGGCGTGCAAAGGTTTCTTCAAACCGGACGGAGATTGGCCTCGAATGCAAAGGCAGAAGGGAGCTTGACTGCAAGACCCTCGCAGGGACGAAAGTCGGCCTTAGTTATCCGACGGTGCCAAGTGAAAGGACCGTCGCTCAACGGATAAATGTTACTCTAGGGATAACAGGCTGATTTTCCCCGAGAGCTCACATCGACAGGAAGGTTTGGCACCTCGATGTCGGCTCTTCGCCACCTGGGGCTGTAGTATGTTCCAAGGGTTGGGCTGTTTGCCCATTAAAGCGTACGTGAGCTAGGTTCAGAACGTCGTGAGACAGTTCGGTCCATATTCGATGTGGGCGTTAGAGCATTGAGAGGACCTTATGTACACATTAGGGTTAGTAGCTGCTGCCAAGGAGTTTTCAGATACTCGCTTCTGTTGTTATTTCTTCACCATCCCTTTTCCCTGTTTAGTTGTTTCCATTTTAGCTTTGTTGTTCCCAACGTTTTGTAGAAAAATGGGGCTGGAAAGTAAAGACAACAAGGTAAACACTTGGTTCTAGTAAATAACTTTTCCTATTTGGTATCTTGTATTGAATATTGATTTTTTATAAATACATACTCCGATCCTATTATTGGAGAGGTATAAAAAGGATCCAGGAGAAAAAGATGGCCATGGTGTCTTTCATCCACTTTTTGCTTAATATAAAATCAAATACTCCACTAAATATAGTGTTTTGTGACTTTTTGATAATATGATTCATTACTAGCTAGCTTTAATAACATCTAGCTTAACAATGATGCTTATGTCACTATCATTCATGATTGTCGGTTGCTGATGCACCAAATGAGGAAGAGGAGAAAATCCGGCATAGCTTTTGTTAGCAAAATGCAATTTTGCAGATATATTAGCGCGCTAAGGAAGGCCTCAAGCTGGCAAATGATCGTTTCGCTTTTGTAGGTCGCTTGAATTCTCTACTTTGTAATAGTTTTAACTAGTCATTTCTATATTCATCACAATTATGCGAAATGCATCCTTTTTTTGTCGGTCCAAAAAAATGACAAAATTTTTATAGTGAAATAACTAATTTCTCTGCACATGTGTATCGAGTTTATTCGAACACATTATTGTAAACTAATATAAAAAATATTAAAATAAACTTTTAGTAAGTAAGTACACATGAAAAAATATAGTATAAATTTATTTTTTGGGATGAATTATAATGGGATAAAATCCCTTCATTTATAGGGAAAAAGTGACCTGGTAACAAAGTAACAAGCTCTAAAATCTTTCTAAAAGATAGATATTCACCTTAAATACGAAACTATTATAACACTATCCCTTGGATGTTTATTCATCAAATAATGTGGCTCGTTAAAACCTTAACTAAAATAAAACACAGTGAAGAAAAATCTAGTGAAGGAAAAAGAGTACACATGTTTAACTATACACTTTTTGGTTGTTGTCACGACCCGAAATTCCCATCATCGGGATCGTGATGGCGCCTAAAATTTCACTTGCTAGACAAGCCAACGTTAGAATAGTCTTAAGCCATTTTTAAACAAATTAAATTAAACTGAAATAAGGTGCGGAAAATCATAACAACTGAAATATCTAAATACATCCCCGAATTTGGTGTCACAAGTGCACGAGCTACTAGAATAATAAAGATAAACGTCTGAATGAAAGTAAAGCTGTCTGAAAGAAAATGCACAATTAAAATAAAGTAGAAGAGAACTTTAGGGCTGCGAACGCCGTACAGCTATACCTCAAGTCTCCTCTGGGTAGCTGAATCCGAGCAAGTCTACGGTACGCCGCTGGGACCAATTCCGGTATCTGCACAACAAGTGCATAGTGTTAAATGAGTACCACCGACCCCATGTACGCTGTAAGTGCCGAGCCTAACCTCGACAAAGTTATGACGAGGCTAAGGCAGTTACTTACATTAACCTGTACGCAGTAATAATAATAACAGAAAAACAAGAATAGAGGTAAGGCAAATAACTCAAATCAACAAAGCTCAAATCAGCCAGTAGAAAACTCCGAATAACCAGTCATATAATTCATCTCAACCATCGAGGCCAAATCATCAGTCACAATCAATTATTACTTTTATCTATATTTTACGGCGTACAACCCGATCCTACAATATAAACTTTAAATAAATCTATTGCGGCACGCAACCTGACCCCCCAATATAGTCATTTGTCAATATCATAATCCAATCTTATTCCGCCTTTTCAATTCATTTCCTTTCAATTTCTGTTTGCAGCGTGCAACACGCTCCCCAAATAATATAAACTAACAAAACTTATAAGTGAAACTACTTCAATGAAGGCAACAATGTATACAAAACTGAAAGGCAACAAGGCATACGACAATTTTGATACATGAGGGAAACAAACAAGGACAAGTAACAAATAAGTGTGGAATAACGGAGAGGATGGACAACTTAAACAAGAAAATGCTAAATGTCAAGTAGCAATTATGACATGAAAACCAAATAAGCATGTAGCAATTAAGGCATGAAATCAAGACATAATATTAAGCAAGGAAGATGGGGGAAAAAGTAATATAACAGTTAAGTCATGGAATAAAGCAATTAAAGAAATATAGGAAAGCATGAAAACAAGAAATTTGACGGCGTATAGGCACTCATCACCTTGCATATACACCGCTGCACATATAATGCACATAGCATATAACTCAAGCGTTCCTAATTCTCTCAAATCAAGCTTAGACTCAACACTTACCTCACTCCACAATCAACTCAAAATTCCAATAAGCTCTTGCCTCGCAAATTGGCCTCTAAAAATGCCTCGAATCTAGTCTTAAATAATTCAATATACTCAACACAAGCTATAAGAATCAATTTCATATGAAAATGCTAAATTTCCAAATTAAAATCCAAAAAGTCAACTCAAAAGTCAACGTGGGGCCCATGTCTTGAAATTCACAAAAGTTATGAAATCCGGACCCCCATTCAGTGACGAGCCCAACCACACCAAAATTACTAAATTTCGATCCCAACTCGGCCCTCAAATTATCAAATTTAGCCAAAGGGTTTTCACAATTTTTCTAACTTAAAACACCAATTAAATGTTAAAACAACAATAGATTCGGATAATTTGACCAAATTTAAGTTAGGAATTCTTACTCCAATTTCTTGAAAATTTTCCGAAAAATCGCCTCTCACTGAGCTCTAAATCGCAAAAATAGAAGAATGAGACGAAGTCTCGTTTATTAAATTGTATTCTGCTTCCCAGGGATTTCTTCTTCGCGGAATTGGAAAATGCCTCGCGTTCGCATAGCACAAAATTTTCTGCCCAACATTTCCTTCATCGCGAACGCGGAATAAACCTCGCGTCTGCGATGCAAAAGTGCATACCTGCCAAAACCCCTTCGCGAACGCGAGAAAACACATGCGAACGCGATGCATGCGGAGCCAGACCTCCGCGAACGCGTGCCTACCTTCACGAACGTAGAGAATGACCTCACCTTCCTCCCTAGTAACTCTTCGTGAACGCGAGACCTCCCTCGCGAACACGAAGAAGGAAACCAGTAGCAGCAGGTTCAACAGTTTTCAAGGATTTCGAAATGCACCGACATGGTCCGAATTACACCCGAGGCCTCCTGGACCTAGACCAAACATACCAACAAGTCCTAAAACATTATAAGAACACGGTCGAAGCTTCACATCACATAAAACAATGTAACACTAAAACCACAAATCGTGCATCGATTCAAGCCTAGGGATCTTATGAACTTTCGAATTTCAAAACGAATGCCAATTTATACCAAAACAACTCCGATTGACTTCAAATTTTGCACACAAGTCATAAATGACTTTACAAACTTATTCCAATTTTCAGAATCAGATTTCGACTTCGATATCAATAAAGTCAACTCCCGGTCAAACTTTGAAATCTTTAAACCTTTAAATTTCAGTTTCCAACAATTTAGGATGATTCAAGCTAGGGGTTTTCAAATTCGATTCCGGGCATAGGCCCAAGTTCCAAATCATGATACGGACCCACCTGAACTATCAAACGCTGATCCATATCCGTTTACAAAAAACATTGACCGAAGTCAACTCAAATGAGTTTTTAAGGAAAAATTTCACATTTTCTTTAGTTTTTCACATAAAAATTTTCTGAAAAAAGATACGAACTGCACACGCAAATCGAGAAAGACTGAAAAGGAACTATTAGAGGTCTCCAAACACTGAAATGAAGGTTAAACTTAAAAGTGACCGATCGGGTCATCACACATTATCTCTTTTTCTATTTATATGGAACATGTTGCTAGGAAACCCTAACAGTACAAATGCAGAGAATATTCATTAGAATATTTTCTTTAAGATCTTATCTTACAAACTAGCCGTTACAGCTTTACCAACGGTAATCGACCTCGACCCTCGTTGACGCCTCGACTATGGCTCTTGTGGTCTCTTTGATCATAGACTTTACGGCTTCTTGGACCATTTTGACAAATGATGATGTGGGGATTCTTAATTTTCTTAGTATTATCTTCGCCTAAAAATTTTAAAGACGGATTTTGACCCATTAACCCTCAGCTCTCCCATTTGACATGATTACTTTGTAACTTGAAAATCTCTCGTATACATACATATATACATATAGATAAAGGAGGGCATGAAAGGGATGACCTCTTTCAGGCCAAACATATTTTTCTTTTTTCCGCTTTTCTCTGATTTTAGTATTAAACTCATGTTCTAAACCCACAAAAGTGGAAATAAAAAATATTGGTTATATAATATAAAGAAAAAATAATTAATAGTCAATTAAGAGGAGATATCGGTCATCTTTTATAGAATATAAAGATTTGATAGTTAATTATCTTTATCCTTCGAGTCATATCAAATTACTGCTTTTAACTGGGGTCCACCCGCTAGTTTCTGTGACATGGTAGGTTAATTTACAGAATTGTAATCTTCGTTGCCAAGATTGGAGTTCCATATCCGACGACGAAGTTGTTGACCAAAAGAAACAGTGTAAGTATATTGCAAGTCGGAGGCGGATTCAGAATTCAAGAAGAAAAGTTCACTATTAAAAAAAGATGAATCCAAAGGCCATTTCTGTATTTGGCCAGTTAAATTTGATAAGTTCAACTCTTAGGAGTCGTTTGATAAGGTGTGAGATTAATTTTGGTTAACGGATAAATTTATATTGTCAGTTAAGCATTATAAATTTAATCCTAAATTTAATTCTGGATATCCCATCTTATCTCGTCAAACTTGAGATTATTTTATCTCTCCTTCTAGGTGGAATAAATTAATCCAGGAATTATAATCCAGAAATAATTTAATCGCATGTCAAACAATCCTTTAGGTTCTTACCATGAACCCATTACTATTTGAAATTATAAGTTCAAAATTAAATTTTTTCCTTCCAAGATTTCATTGTGTTAGATGTGGAGATTTTGAATAAATAAATCAAATAGAATTACTTAATTAAAACACAAGAAAGTATATTAGACATGCTCACAAGCGCAAAAATTGAAACCCTGAGCTTATTCTAGAAAAAGAAAGGTAAAACAACATGATAGCGTGAGATTTTGAAGCCTAACTTCACTTGTAAAATACATCTAATAATCATTGTATTACAATTTGAGCTTGCGCGCATATGTATAAATAATTTTTAAAAAATATAATATTATTATACATAATATATAAAGAGTACCGTGGGTTCATATGCATTATGCTCCTCCACGTATATACGTACGCCCCTGGCAAGCCTAAGCGTTTGATCTATTTGCAACTTCAATTTTCATCTATTCATTTTATTTTTGAATAGTTATTAACCTTCCTTTGTATATTCTTTAACAGTTTAACATTGTATATCCAAAAGAACAGTAGTTAGGTAATGCATCAGTTATATTTGAGATTCGGTAATATTAGGATTTGTGATAATTATATTTGACTTTAATTTTTGCATGCTGCATAATAACTTTTATGTGAAGAGCAGATAAATCAGGGTGAAATTAAAAATAATCAGATTTGCAAGCGGTAATTAAAAAATAGCCACAATTTCAAAAGTAATCGAAATCTAGTAACTTTTCACGTAAAAATAAATCTGAACGAAAACACTGTTCAAAATCCTAAAAATATTTCAGCATATTATACTAGAGTTCGAATTTTTTATATTTGAACTTCCAGCATAATATACTGGAGTTACAACATAATATACTGGTCCAGCATAATATGCTGAAAGTTCATACATAGGTGCTCCAATCTCCAATATATTATGCAGGAACTTTCTGTGTGCTGGAGTTCCAGCTTAATATGCTGGAAGTTCATACACAGGTGCACCAATCTCCAGTATATTATGATGGAACTTTCCGTGTTGCAGCAAAAATTAGCTATTTTTCAATAATTTTGCAAACGCTGACTATTTTTCATTTATCAGTCCAAAAACTGACTAACCCGTGCTATTTTCACTATAAATCATGATTCTTACGCGTATATATGTTCTTCAACAAATTAAGAAAGAAGCTATCTGCTGGCTAGGTATATTCACTTACTAATGATAACTTGGGATGATATAGTTGGCGAGGAAAAAAAATATATCGCCTGGACTGAGGCCAACTTAGTGCAAAGAGGGTGCCAGTCTTGACCAACAATCAATTTATGTTGAATTCTTTAAACTATTGAATTTTCATGTGATTTCTATTAGGTAATAAATATATACTAAATTAGATCTAGAATATAAAGTGATAATCACTTTTTTTATTCTTGACTTGTTAGAATAACAAATGTTGATTAATAGACTTGAAAACAAAACAGCATAATTCTACTCCAAATTTTTATTACCAAAAAAAAAAAAAAAAAGAGAGAAGAAGAAAACCATTAATCTAGATAACCATGGAAATTAGTTTTCTTTCTGTTTTGGTTTATTTTTTATTATCTTTTTAAAAAATAAACAAGTGTAAATCAAATAGCTAGCATGTTTTATGTCACATTAGATTTGATTTATTCCTTTTATTTTTCTGCAATTAGGGGAGAAGGCCGCAGATCCTATAAAGGTGGCTAAAAATCTCCGGAAAATAGAACTTCTTTTCCTATGTATTTTTTTCTTTCGTACATATTTATTCCTTTACAATCTGCTTAAATTGAAGTTTAAATCTCCGGACTTTATTAATTCCTTTGTTTAATTGAAGTTTAAATATCCACGTATATATCATGTGGACTAAACTTGAAATAGGAGTCCGTATACAATCTGCATACGAATATATATATATATATATCAAGAGAGATTTTCATGTACCAAAATAATCATATATATCCGGCATGCATTTCGTGAGCAAGGTGCTATTTGCAGATATATTAGTTATAAGGAAAGTCTCAAGAGTGAAAATTATATTGTTTTTGTCCATCTACCAGTTCTGCCATGTTTTGTTATGGTTAGGTTAGACAAAATTATGGAGCACGTGAACTCATGGTGTGTTTGCAAAATTAAATATTTATGTATATATTTTTTTAAAATTAATATAACATTTACTGTTGACACCATGCTCAAAGAATGTTAAATGATGCACTTGGTTGAAGGTTGAGTTATTTATCAAAAGGATAATAGAGATCTATTCCTACTTAATTTATTTTTTTCTCCAGTTTTTAGTAGTGCACGTGCATCCATATACTAGAAATCCTAAATCCGTTTCTACTTGGGATAAACTATTATTATACTGATAATTCCTTATTAATTAATAATGAAGTCAGTACAAGAAGGAACGTTAGGAGGACAAAATACGAAGATGAGAAAGAAACAAAAGTAAAAGAAAAACAGATAGAAAATGCAAGAAAAAGTAGGGCAACCAATATAAAGTCGAAAATTTAGTGATCTCACCTTTTTCTTTTTGTGCTTCGAAGTAATAGAAGTCACAAAATTATTTGCTCGAGGGCTTTGTTACAGATTACTGCATAGTGATCACTATTACGATTTGAAACTTCTTTTGTTGTTGTTGATTTTGTTTTATTATTTTCCTTGTTTGAGAGCCTTGAATGATACTTTTACTACTAAATGACTTGCAATTTGTAATATTAATTGAGTAAAGAGTTATTCTCGTAGTTTTTAACTCTGCAAATCCATATTTTTTCATGTTTTTCCTATGTGTTTAGGTGAACATACGCACCCTTTACATGAAAGTAAAGACTCGTACGTAAAACTAGCTAAAGTGCATATGATAACACAATGCTGGATTAGGACTTCGACTTCAGATAGAAAATGTTATAGGACTAAAGAATCCTAATTGAGGTAGTTGCGCATACGCCTAGGGCACGATTCCTCTCTTCCGCTACTATGCTCGGTATTCCCCCTCACCATTGTTAGGTTTCTATTCATCTTTTTCCTTGTCTCTTACTCATTCTTCTCGGCAATCTCCATGTCGGGTTCGAAGACCTCATTTCATCCGGCTCTTGCCGTCTCCAATATCAAAAGTCATGTTTCCATTACTCTTGAGATGGAAGATGTCCGGTACTCTAACATGTAAAATCAAACCTATATCTCTATACCAATTATGAGATCAACTATAGCTATGTAGTTAAATATGTACTATAATATAAACATCAAAATGTTCACAATTATTTCTTGAGTTAAAAGCAACAACCTAACACGAAAAGGGTCTTTTATTAGTAGCTGTAGCCTGTAGGAAAATCTGGTAGGCCTAATTAATAACAATATGCAAAAACATATGAAAGGTTCTGCCAACGAAACCACCACAAAGTAAAAAGAAAATGAGATATCTGAAAATAACACAAGAGCCGATATTTGCAAGGCCAGTTTCTTCTATTCAAATTTTAAAGGGTTATGATCATACATTTTCTCTGAAAATGACGCTTAATAGTATTGTAGCAAAACATTATTCTATATCTGTGGAAATTTAAATAAATTACATGCAAAAACAACAATATGTTCCTATTCAAATTGGGTCTTGTCTGACAAAACGTTCACTTCTTTCAAAGAGGATTCCTATAAAAAGCGTAAGATAGAGTAAGGTTGTCCAACGAGACAGGACGATGGGACGGGATCGAATAAACGGGACAGGACGGGATGACATTTAGCCGGGACGGTGGTGAGACGGACCTAAACGGGATGGGATAAACAGGACGAAACAGTAGGCCCATCCCGCCTGCTAACAAACGGGATGGGACGGGACGGGACGGGACGGTTCGCGGGCCTTGGGCCTTCTTTTTAAAAAGAAATAATTATTTAAGCATTAAGTTTGGCAACGGCTAGTTTTTTGACAATAACTAAGTTTTTATAGTTTGCAACGACTAGTTTTTTGACTTATTTAACAAACTTAAAACTTAATAAATTATATAGAAACTAAGTAAAGAATTATAAAATAATAATAAAAAAAGACTTGTAATGAAACATTTTATTAATTGTAATAGAGTTGTAATTTATTTAATATAATTTCAAACCAGATTGACTTTGTAAAGTTTCATGATCTAGTTGTTCTCTGAAATTAATATCATAACATGCGGGGGTGGGAAAATGAAGTTTCATCAATATGAGTCATTTCATCATATGTTTTCTAATTCTAGGAGAAGGATTAGGATTGAGACTAGGATTAGAATTACTACTACAATCACTTTTACTATTGTTTTTTAAACATACCAAATACATTTTTAGGAGCCATAATTTTAATACGAAATTAGATTAAAAAAGTTAACATAAAAATTAAACGCACAAATAAAATACAAAAATTGAACATGTAAAGTAAACACAAAAATTAAGCACTAATAGTTGTTTATAACCGCTGGCCAACGACTCTATTTAAAAAAAAAATTAAATAACACGTGGGACAGACGAGACAGGCGGTACGGAATGGGAGAAGATAAACGGAACGAAATGGCCTTATGGTTCAGCCGCCGTGCTTCTATGATATTTCTATCCTCTCATCACTTCTCATTTACTGTTTCATTGGTTTGGTTTGTTATTCGTTTTGTTTTAACTTATTTACTCGATTTGGATATGTACGTATATATATTTCATAAAGACAAGCCGTGCACCTAATACCTTTTTTGATCTCCCAAAATGAAATGTATTACTCCGTATATTGCGTATGAAATTCAAAACAGTGTGCTAATACTTTCACCGGTACATGATCTTCCAAAAATGCTAAAGACTCATTCAGAGCCGTCCGATTGTTTTCAATATAGCATGCAAAAGAGGATATATGTGAGAATTGTACAACCAGTACATTAGCTATATGGGTACAATAGCTGTATACTAAATAGGTATAATAGCTGGATTTGGATTATAATGTATAGCCAATAGATAGTGTAATGGATTATAAATATACATTACACTACAGCAATGAAAACACTAGGAAAATTTTCCTAAATTCAGTCTCTAAATTCCTACACAATTAGATAACTGAGTAATTTTAAATTCATTTGAAGCTCCATCACCCATGCATTTCAATAGTTCAATGTTGTCTATGTTTATGTTTCCTAGTATAAAAATAATAATTTTAGTTGTGGGTGATTGAACTGTTCCATTTTGAGTTAGAATTTTATTCGTGCGATTGAACAAATTTAACTTTCAGTTAATCTAATGTAGGTTGTTATTGTTTCCTAAAGATAAACAAAATTAAAATTATATAGAACGAAAATTTGGGGATAGAGACTAAAAAGAATTACTCTCAACGTCACGGTAATCTTTTTCATTTTATTTTAATTTTTGTAAAGAAAAGTAATCCAACATAGGATTACCCAAAGGTTTTGAACGTGTTTATTGTACGTTATATGCTGATAAAGCTACTGGCTTCTTGATTATCTCATTTATTTAGGTTGATTTTTTGTATTTACTCATCAAAATCACTCACATTTGCATTTTGTGTGATCATTTATCAATGAATATCATAGAGCTAGATGGGTGGTTTATGCATATTCTCATTCATATGACTATATTTTTTTGTTCCGATTCCCTCTCATGTGTCCTCAAATAAATGTTGGGTTTAATGAGGTGTGAATTGGAAAATGAAGGACAATCAAAATTTGAATAAAACTTGAATAAACTTTATCACTCATTGGATTAGTCGAGGAAGATTAGTGTGCTTATACATACTCCCTTCGTTCGTTTTTATTTGTCCATTTTGAACTTTTCAATATTCTTTAAGAAATAATAATTGTAATATGTACTTTACCATATAACTCTTAATAAAGATAGCATTTCAAAAAGTCTTGGAAAGTAATTTTAGAAATGAGTAATTAGTGATAAGGGTAAAACAAGAAAAAAGATTGTCTTTCTCTTGATTTGCTAAAATCATATATTTTTAGTATGATGGATAACTAAAAGTAAACGGCAGGAGTAGGTATTTCCAAACAAGTATCTTTTGCACTTGTCGAAACCCAAATTCAATGGCTTTAAATATATAGGATTAATCTCATTTTTCAGACAGCGAAAATCAGAATATCTACATACATTCTCCTC
Organism: Nicotiana obtusifolia; assembly: GCA_002018475.1. Taxonomy (NCBI): domain Eukaryota; kingdom Viridiplantae; phylum Streptophyta; class Magnoliopsida; order Solanales; family Solanaceae; genus Nicotiana; species Nicotiana obtusifolia. Next base: position 15,433 of record MCJB01049917.1, read on the forward strand.
TCTCTTCTTTCAATTTCCGTATAGCTTTCAAAGCGAAAAACGTAAGTGTCCAATGTGATTTGTAGCCGATTGTTGAGTTCGATGAAATTCTGTAATTTTTATTGTTGGTATTACATAATAGTTTTTCTATTCTATTCTGAACGGAATTGATCCACCAACCTTGGACAATCTGAGAGAATTAAATTCTTTAAAGAAATACCAATCTTCTGTTGGACTCGAAACTTTTATTTTCTGTTTCTATTTCGGCTAACAACATATACTTTTTTGTTTCAACTTGTTGTTATGTGTTTTCCTGAATTTTTTGAACACAGGGATAACAATAAACAAACCATTAATAGCGAACCAAACGACAAGATGAGGAAAAAAAACCCCAAATACTTGGCAAGCATATAATTTATTTCTTTTTTCTTTTTTGGACTAATTGTACTTTATTTCTCGTTCTGATAAATCGAAACCCTCTTTTCCCTTTCTCTGGACCCTTCTTTGTCTTCTACTCCTTATTGATTGTACTGTCCAACTTATTTTTCTGATAATAAGCTTCTTACTCTTTGCTTAGTTTAGAAAATTAGCAGCACAAGAAAGGGAATGGAGAAAAAAGTTGTATCAGCAAAACCTTTTTAATTTTAAACATATGGCAGCAAAAGACGTTGGTAAGAAAAGAGATAGTGATATGCTTAATGAATTCAGTGAGGCAACAACTGTAAACTAAGTTTCAGCTTTAGGGTTTTTCCTCTAAGGAAAATTTTTCAGAGTGTCTGTTTGTTTCTCAATCTTTATCTATCTTAAGGTTGTCCAACGGGACGGGCCGTCCCATCCCGTCCCATCCTGGTCTTGTCCTGTCCCAGTTCCCATCCCGTCCCGTCTCGTTTATCTCATATTAAACGGTACACGGGATGGGATGGGATGATTATTTCGTCCCGTTTATCCCGTACTATTCTGTCCTTCGTGTTATTTAAATTTTTTTTTAAATAGAACCGTTGGCCAGCTGCTATAAACGGCTATTAGTGCTTAATTTTTGTGTTTACTTTACATGTTCTATTTTCGTATTTCAGTTGTATGTTTAATTTTTATGTTAACTTTTTTAATTTAAATTATGGCTCCTAAAAATGTATTTGGCATGTTTAAAAAAAGTATAAAGGTAATAATAGTAGTAATCCTAACTCTAGTCCTAATCCTAATCTTTCTCCTAGAATTAGAAAACATATAGATGAAATGACTCATGTTTATGAAACTTCATTTTCCCACCCCGGCATGTTATGATATTAAAATTAAAATATAATCATCACAAATCCGAAGGAGTTAAAATGTGTTCATTCTCTGAGGAGACCAGGAAAAACCCCCTGGAACTTTTGGCTCTCTTACCAAATATATATAACTGATGCATTACCTAATTACTCTTCTTTCTGCTTGAAGATATACAATGTTAAAGTGTTAAAGAATATAAATAAAGAAGGAGGTTTGACTGAATTACTTTCACTGAAGAATAATATTAAAAGGTTTAATCATATATTGGTCCCATCTATTTCACCAATTAGCCTGAAAAAACATTGTCTCTTATGTTTGTTTGTACCTTGTCTTTGCTTTACCATATTCTATTACAAATCTATTCTTATATTGTACCCAAAAGAAAAGAAAAAGCGAAGAAGAAGCCATCATATATAACTGGAAATACCTAATTGATTAGTTTTATCATTATTGTTCATTCTACATTATCCCTTAGACCAGAGTTAATCAGGAATAATCAATCAAATTACCTACATTGCAAGTAACACGTATATATGGTTATAATAAATTGTTGTAAAATTATACTGCCATAAAATAGAGATAGAGAAATAAAACATTCCAAAGAGGCGGCTAGGTAAATGAGAATAAAAACGAAAATTATGAAAATTGCAATTGGGATCATATTGGGAACAAAATAAAGGCACAAATTATACAAATTAATGTTCCTATCGTAGTTTACTTGGGCATGAATCTTGTCGTCAAAGATTCTGAATTCTGGTGCTTGATCACACATTTCACGTATACGTGGATCATAGTATTTAGTTGTCTTTAATCTCAAAATACCTTTGTTTACTATAAAAAAAACTTGAAATCCTAAAAATCGTAAGTATGATGAAGCAAATTCTCAACCAAGACACAGAGATATACATAATTTCACTAATAGCGAGAATAAAAAGTAAAAAGTTTAAAGTTAAATTATAATTTTTTTTTTTTTTGAGTGACTAGAAAAGAAAGTGTTTCCTATAAATAAATTTGAGATGAATGAGAAATAACTAGTTAAAACTATTACATAGTAGAGAATTCAAGCAACTTAGAGCATATATAATGGTTGGGCCAAACTATTAAAATAACTTGCCGAAACATTCCTAATATTTATTTGGAGGCATTTCAAAAAAACATGGAGGAGCTGGTAGAAAAACAAAAACAAAATGATTAATTAATCGTCTATGTTCGCGCTTTTGATGGTAAGAGAGATTGCTAAGATGGTCAGCATCCCCACCTACAATTTCAGAGTCGTAGGTTCGACTTTCACATTTTTCTCACAAAAGCTATGCAAGATTTTGGTCTCCCTTATCTGGTGCATATGTAACCTACAATCATGAATAAATATTATATATATATGTAAAATCCGTCATTTGAAAAAATGGAATTAATAGGATATATTTAACTATAAAGCAAATGGGATTTAGTAAATTGCATGTACGAATGATCTACAACATGAACAAACAAAATTCTTTTTATCTCTAAAAAATTGGGGCAGTTGGGACTTGGGAGTACAAGTCCTTTTCTTTGGAGATTCTTGGCCACCTTTATAGGATTTTTCTTTATCACTTCCTGGTTTTAATTTCTAGAAAAAGAAAAGGAATAAATCAAATCAAATGGGACGTAAAACATGCGCCAGCTAGTGGATTTCCACTTGTTTATCACTAAATCATATAGTTAATAATAAATTTATGCTTTGTTAATTTATAGAGAATTTTTATCTATTAAGCTACATTATTATGAACCTAATTACCATTCTCATTTTAATTATATATCATGTATATAAGTACCAATTATAATCAAAGTAATGTATTAGACTCCAATCTTTCTCATTTTCTCTTTCCCTCCCTCTCTATCTTTCTCACCACGACCATTTAATCATTAAGAACTTATCGCCTCTTCTTTACACACATAAAAATGCTGTTACCTTCGATTGAAATGATTAAAGAACATTTTTTTCTTCTGCAATGTGAGATTTGTAGTATAAGCATTATTAAAAATTAAAGTTGTGTTTGAAAATGATTATAAAGCTGTAAAATCCATTAACATCCATTAAAAAATTTCAAAGCATTAAATTTGAAACTCGGGTTTGGTGAAATTATCATTCGTTTGAATTGAGTGTTATTTCAAACGACTGAACATATCCTTTGGAGTTTATATCTCAATTTTGAGTGAGTTTGATGAAGATTCGGGTAGAGTTTGGTTGGAATTTCAGATTGATACTCGATGAGGAAGACAAATAAATTGCATGATTTTGTATATCGAGTGTACAAACAACATACATAATATATATACAACTAACATAATTGTGTGTAAGTTGTATGTATTTGACCGGATCAATTCTATACAACATAAAATTGTATGCAAATTGTAAGTAAATTGTAGCGTTTGACCATACTCTGTGCAACAGAAATTTATATACAAATTCTATATAGATAGTAGCTTTTGACCGTATATGTATATATTTTATAATAAAAACTCTAGTGACTTTCTGTAAATAAAAAAAAAAAAAAAAACAGCTAAACAGGGTAAAACACTATCCTAATTTTATAGTTATATTCGAAGTCCGCATATTTAACGCAAAAACTAAACATGTCCAATGCCAAAAAAATGAAGAAGCAAAGTAAAACTTGTCAATTTTCAACCCAAATCATCTTACTGCCATTGATTATAAGAATATAAAGAAAGTATCAAAGTGATAATTGCATGAGTTTACGACGATGGTATTATTAGTTTCAATCTTATCATTATCACTATTACAGATATACAGAGTCGAGTAGTTTCTAATTAGTCATCAACTAGTACCTCTGAATTCAAACTTAGGACAAGAGGAACACCTTTTGCTGCTCAAACACTAGTAATTAACCTCATCCAAAATTTGAAATGAAAAAATAAAACTAACCTCAAGGAATCATAGGTCGAAACTTCTTACAATCCAAGAAAGATTTCTGATTCCCACCATGACAAATATATAGCGTATTCGGACATATATATAAACAATTATCCACTAAGCTAACATTAACAGAACCTGGTTTTAGGCCCAAAAGAGGCCCAGGAATAGGCCCAAACAAATAATTCCCGCCCAACAACAATCTCTCAAACGACGACGTATTGTTCCTCGGAACTACCACTTTGACTGCATATTGTGTAGGTATCATACCGGAAAACTTGTTATGTTCCAAATTCAGAGCCGACAACTTCGGCATTGACGCCATGAAAGCCGGCAAGAAGCCATGCAAATTATTACAACTCAGATCAACAGCTATAAGCTTATTATTTCGATACCTTAAATCTTCTGGCACTTGCAATAACGTGAAGTTGTTGTAAGAAAGTGTGAGTTGCTGAAGAGATGAATGGTAAAATAACACCGACGGTATAATCCCAGATAATAAATTATGACTCAGATCTAAAACTTGTAGAGACCTTAACTCTCTTACGTTTAACGGGAACTTGCCGTGTAAATAATTGTTACGTAGTGAGAGTTCAATAATGGACTTGGAGAAACGTGTCGTGAAGAAGTTTCCTGTGATTCTGTTATCACTTAAGTCTAAGAAAAAAAGGTTTCTGAGCTGATAGAGAACAGGTAACTCGCCAGTAATATTGTTATGTTGAAGCTCAAGCCGGTTTAAATTGACTAAACCGTTGAAACTTCGTGGGATTAAACCGGTGAGATTATTGTTATCAAGAAATAGTTCTTGAAGACGTAAAAGTGAACCAATGGAAGCAGGGATTTCACCTGTGAATGAGTTTTTCGAAAGACTGAGTCGACGTAGCCGAGTTAGGTTTGAGAGTGAATGTGGGATTAAACCGGAGAGTAAGTTATAGGACATATCTAAAACTTCGAGATGAGGGAGGTTGGTCATATATAAAGAACCGGAGTAACCGGCTTGGTCTAAGCTGATTTCAGTGACTCTGTAAAAACCGGAGACGATGAGATCACAACGGAAACCGCAAGTGAACCGGTCGGAGAAAATATTATCGCATGGGTCTACGGTGAAGTTCCATGAGCTTAGGCATGAACCGGAGGAAATGGAATTTGGGTTTATTCCATTTTTGAGATGTTGAAGTCCTTGTATATCAGTAGGATGAGTTTTGCACTCTGCTAATAATAATACAAAGAATATGAAGAATGATGCTAGAAAAAGATGATGAGAAAACTGCACTTTCATCTTTTAGTTTTGGGTTTATGGCTCTTTTTGTGTACTAGGATTTTGGAGTTTTGGATCTGTTTTTGTATTGCTTCTTGGTATAGTACAGAAACTAGAAGTGAATGTGGACAGAGATAACATGAGAAATTAATTCATTCACTTATACCAATTAATTGAAAAATTACAGTCGTGTTATTGCATTTACTTTACGAATCTTTTAATCCCGAATGAAAAATATAAAGAACGTCTAGTATGTTTAATCTTTTTCTTTTATTTTATATAATATTGATTTGTGATGATTTTAAATGGAAGGGAGTAATATGCGAAGATTCATATAGCTAACTCAACTTGATCGCGCTTTAAAGCGCGATTTGTTGTTAATGAATTATTCCTTCAGATCCACAACAAGTGACCAATTTGCCTTTTTATTTTGGTCCAAGAAAATTTTCGATTTGTTTTTCCAAAATTACTCTTATGTACGTATCCCTAAAAAGTCTTTTACTCTTCACATTAAATTATGCTGCAATATTTAATTAAGGGTAGCTTAGTCACACTAACTATTTTTGTTTAAAATGTAGTATTTTTTAATGGGTGTGCCCAAGACAAATTGATATACTCCACTGTCTAAAGACAAATTGATCACTTATTGTGGACTAAAGAGATAGTGCATTAATTAGCAATTAATATACTCCACTGTCTAAAGATAAAAAGAATGAATATGAATCTTCTTTTTTGGGATCTAGGTTAGCTGCATGATCACATGTGGGTGCTGACTATTGTGTTTTCTATACAGAGTCAGACTTTCAAATTTTTTATGATAAAGAAGATTTTCTGAAGATGATTCTACTTTTAAGTCTAAAGGATTAAGAGAACATTTTCATATCATCAACATCTTCTGCTGCAGAGCTCTACTGCTCTAGTATAGCTAGATTCACCTAAAGATGTTTCAAAAGCAGTTCGGAAAATACTTAAGATACAACAGCAACAACAACAACCCTGTGTAATCTCACAAGTGGGGTCTGAAAAGGATAGGATGTACATAGCCTTACCCCTACCCTAGAAGGGCATAGAGACTGTTTTGCAATAGAATATACTTAGGATACGACCCATTAAAATTCCTAATGTAAAGTCTATATATGCAAATAACTTTATCTATCATTTCATAGTAACGGCAAAAGTTATGAAACACTTTGAAGAGCTCTTCAAGACTCTCACACATTCACTTATAAATAGGCTATTTAAATTTGCAGTTGCGGGATGGTGGTGGGGAAAGGTACAAATAATAAAACAAATAAAAGCGAAAAGCAAGCAGGATAGCATATGTTATAGTCCCCAGCTATTGCAATAGAAAATAATTAGCACCTTCTGAGTCATGGAAAAAGCTTGATTATTTCTCCTTTGGCTTCTCATCAAGTTGTCCATATACTGCTGTATTCGATTTTGATCCATCTTAGAATGTTAACGTAATTTCCCCGACCTGCAAGTTCCTCAATCAGAGTAGACAGATGGACATCAGACACAGGAGAGCAACATCATACCACTGAGCAGCAGTGAGAAACCGCTCTGCAGTGTAAGCAGCAGGATACAAAACCCCCCCGAGAACTTTTCCTTTTCTGACTGGTGGTGTCCAACCATCTCGCTTGCACCTCGACTATTCCACTGGGAAGGCTAGAACAGGCAAGCACATGTGTCGGCTAACCCATGAGTTCTTGTAGGAAGAAAAGAGTATGGGCAAGGAAAGGGTCTGGTCTCCGACAATTATTCCTGTCCCTCAGCGACTAAGTGTCAAACAATCGCCTTGGCTTGGCTTTAAATATTCCTCAATAAACTCACCACGCTAAAAGCCCCAAATGGAAATAATTCCTAAGTAATACATGTTACAGTTGATAAACTAAAGTTAAGTATGAATCAAATACACCTCAGTTCCAAATTAATTTGGTCAGCTATCTGATTTGAAAATTTTGTTCTACCCATTGAGTAATGGGAAGAACATAGAATATGCTCCTGTAAATGCAAAACAAGGCAAGAGCTCCGGTCTAAGGTTAATGATGACTTCTTTTAACAAAAAGGTCTAGGGTTTTGGCCGACTTAGTAATGACTTAACTACAGAGGCGGATCAAGGATTTGAATTCTATAGGTTCAAACTCATTATATTGTTAAAGTTATGGGTTCATATATGCTATTTGTTTCTATTTTAGATAATTTTTACACATAAATTTATGCTCCGCGTCGAAAGTACTGGGTTCAGATGAACCCGGCACCGGTACACTGGATCCGCCCCTGCTTAAGTGCCATCAACATCGTAGGTTACAAGTTTGGGTTGTTTTTTTTTTTTTTTTTT
>MCJB01049917.1:25405-62143 GCA_002018475.1 Nicotiana obtusifolia
CATAATTGAATTACCAAATAATATTTTCCAGCCAAGATAATAAATACTTGTGCAGAATTAAGAACTATACCGCAATTAAGGAACCAGAGTTGAGGGTTAGCTCTGTTTAGGAAGAACTTCTTTGACATTCACATGAATTGAATATTTACCAACATTCTGCAAGTAGATACTCCACACAGGTCCATCTTTATAGTTTCCTAAATCAAGAAAAGTAATACATAAATGTATGAGTATAATGGATAACAATGCAGTGCACTGGTAAGCATACAAGGATGTAAATTAATCTCTAAGATTTTGAACATATGATTGGAATTTCGTTCGAACAACCTAAATACATAACTAATAAATATAACCATCAACCTTTCAAGCAGCAACAAGACAAGCAAGCAGCAAAGAATATGAGAATGCACCAGCAACTTAAAGTAACTCAATATGTTAAACAAATAAGTGAAAATGGAATTAACTATAAGAAAGGATTCATTATGATGTACCATCATCTATGCTTCCTTTCTATGACGAATGCCAGTCAAATTCTAAGCCGATATTACCTGCTGCTGAGAAATTTTATTATCAAGACCTTCTCTGCGCAAGTCAGTGTCAACTTTAACATCTCCTGTCGCTCTTCCCAGTAAAACCTGAAGCCATAAGTAAAATCTTTGAATCCTTATGAATTTGGAAGGAACAAAAGAATGCAACGTTAGTTGGAAGATTGATTGAAACCACTCATTTAGTACTTCCAACGACGGAATCAACACTTCTATTCCCTAGCCATCATAATATGTTTATGTGTTACATCAGTCAAACTGGTAGGAAATCTTTTTTTACATGTGCATCTTGCAAGAAGAAAAATAATATGATGCTCGCTAGTCCCTCCCATTCTTCGGTTTTGTTGCTGTCCAATTACACGCAAAATTCTGCACACCAAATAAATTGCATATCATACACTGCTGGAATTAGAAACATCAATCACCACCCTGTACAATGTAGCATTTCTAGTCCAGATAAACACAATGTTCTTTACGCAGTCATAATTTTCAGTCCGCTATGATAAGTTATTTACTTCCAAAACTGCAAGAAGCCAGATATGTGAAGCATTTAATGATGGTATCCCATAATTGAGTAAGAATAGATAAACTTTCCATACTTCAGGTTTTCAAATCTAATACTTCGAGTGACCGACCATGCAGAACAGCTAATGCTCCTTGAGCAGCACTAGCTATTTGTGCACAAGCAACAGCAGCCTCGTTCATCCTGATAATTGTCCTCTTACACTCTTCAAACTGGTGATTTATGACTGCAATAAAAGAATGACGAATGACGCCAACCAAAGAAAGAAAAAAGAAAATTCTCAGCAAGAGGGTATGCACCAATAGAGGGAGGCAATTAGCTCCAAACGAAGCTCTTAACAAGAGTTAAAAATGGACAGAAAACAAAGGGAAGAAGTTGAAAAAGTAGCCATAAACAGCAACTACTACATCTCAGTCCAAAACAACTTGGGTTCTACACTTCACTGACCACGTTACTCCATTTAAATAATCTCATGCCAATATTATGCAAATACAAATAAAAAGTATTAGAAGTTATGTATATTTTCTAAACGTCTAAATCTCTGAAAGTTTAAATCACTCCTAGAAAGTATAAGACCTACAGTAAAAGTGCTAACGTCTAAAACGTAATCTCAACTAATATGTAATGCTATCGCCTACATAAATCTTTTTCTTCAACTGTGTCTAGCTTTTGCTAAGTCTGCATAGATTCCCAGAAAATAACCATAAAAGCAAAAAATTAAATGCTGCAGTGGAAACAAAATCTTAAACATTAGGGGTCTGTTGGTATGATGGAAATCATTTTCCATGGAAAATGTCTTTTTTGAAATGTAGGAAAAGTATTTTCTCGTGTTTGGTTGGTGAATGGAAAATATTTTCCAACAAAAAGTATTTAATATTAATATTAGCAAGTCAAAGAGTGCTTTTATGAAACTTCTGAGTATTGGAGATTAATAATGTGTTAGTCGAAGCAAGTAATATGAAGTTAAAAGTTAACAGAGTTGTTAGGAAAATGACTTGTGCCCATACGTAAACTAAATCATTTCCTCCAATTGATGGAAAATGTTTTACATGAAAAATAACATCTGACATACCAAACACGAGAAAATCACTTATTATGGAAATTATTTTCCTAAAAAATGACTTTTGGCATATCAAACACACGCATACAACTTCATAGAAGACACAGAAGAAAGAATAAGTTGTTTAATGAGTCTACTGAACATCGGACTACCTCTCTTACTAGAACACAGATCCTGGCCATTTGAGCTCAAATCCATATCAAGGATCTGGACAGTGATAAAAGGAACTAGTTAAGGTCAACTAATAACTGTGAGGGAAATACAATTCATATACCAGAATAATCGCTCTCAATAGGAAAGTCTTTGCAATTGGATGGTATACTGTTTGCACTTGATTCTGGTGCAATTGCTTTCTTAAGGACATTTTCGTCACCTATCAGTTCATTCTTTTGAAGCCATCGACAGAGGACACTGGACGATAAGTCTTAACACATGTATGATGTGCCATCAACGGAGAAGATATTGACGGCATGCTAACAGGAAGAAAAACATCTTCATTGGTAGGAACCTCTTCGACCTCAGTGTTTAACGTACAACAGATAACTCCATCACGCACTTCAGGAAAAGCAGGATTGACAGACAATGCAGAAGATATCATTTGAACCTCTGAACTGCAAACAAGAGGCTCATCACCATAATGATTCACATGCTTGTCACTTAACTCTCTGGGACGAGCACCTTCAGGAAATGGAAGCTGCTGATCTGGAGCTTTTGCAATTTCAGATACATCATTATCAGTGTCATCAGGAGTATCCAACAAGAATGAGCTGAAATCATCAAAATAAGACTCTTCAATCATCTCATTTCCATCAGGACCCACGAAAAGCGGCTCTTCATCATCTTTAGAGTTGAACAAAATATTTGATAGCTCAACTATGTAGTCATCGGTACTAAGGGATGAATTTCTCAAGATATCACATGAGATTTGGCCTTCCAAGTTGGATGATGAGTTGACAACAGTCACAATACTATATCCTGATGCGTCCATTTTATTTTCCCCGCCATGAACTGGAACTACTAATGTATTTTGAATGCTCAGTTCTTTCTCGGCATGTTCAAAATCCGGCAGAGTTGGGACAGAAGCGCCTGCAATTGTAAAATCTGGCAGTTGAAATGACAAGGCACTGTCAGGAAATGCGGCAGTGAAGACCTGGCTGTCATATCCAGAAGAAGTATTTCTCACATCATCAAATTGACCTACCATATCTAGCAGCATAGGTTCTAAATCCTCTACTTCAAGTAATTCGCTAACTGGCACTTCATTTAATTGAGACAACCCCCCAACAGCGGCGATCGTCTCGCGATTCTCAGCAGGGGGAAGAGTTCCTTCAATTCCATTGGGGAAATCCTGAAAGCTAAAGCTGCCAAGGGAAACATCTCCATTATGATTTTTCCCAATGGATAAAGCTGAAGGAGCAGTTACATAGTCACTAGCATAAATGGAATGCCCAGCTTCATGTTCCAGAACGTTATTAGGTATGATATTAAAATTAGACTGTTGATTACCAAAATTATCTACCAGTGAATCTACAAACATGCAATCCACGGACTGTGGATCTTCATTATTTCCAGCTCCACCAAGGTAATTAGCATCCGCTGACTCAAATGTGTCGTTAGAGATTCTCTTATGCATAGCGCAGTAACATGAGCTGATGCTCTCAGCTTTTCTCTTCTCAGGAAGACACTTTTTACTTTTTTTTGCCTTCTCAAATCTAATAGAGTCAGATTTTGTTGTCGAAGCAGAATGCTCGAACTCCATCATAAGAGATGATGCTTCAGAAGAAACAACTGGATCACATAGAAGAGCATGCCATCGATCTTGGAATTCTTGAACAGTAAATCTCCGGGAAAATTGAACTGCACCATTGGCAAGTGATTCCAAAGAAGCACCAGCCTGGGAAAAAAGGATGCGAAAACTCTATTATCAATTAAGGACAAGTAAATATAAGAACAGAACATAGATCATATAGTTGTTCCATCTTTGCTTTTCATAACTTAGTTAAAGGATTACTAGGCCTATCAAATTAAACCCCAGCACCTTTCAACGAAAAGTAAGAAAATATGATCTTGTTCAGGCTAACACTAGTATTAATTATGACAGATACTTATGTATAAGCATCTCTAACATGCCAATTGAACAAATTATCAGCTTACTTGAGTTTTAACCTTAAAGCTTCTGAAATGCTTCTACTATGGGCTTCATTTTGGTGAAGCAATAACGAATTACTCTGCGTTTTAGTTTACATAAAATTCAGAAGCTATTACAAGTTAACATGTCCTTCTTCATTCCTCAATTCCTCCATAAACTGGCCAGTCAAAACACTGTTCTAAATTCCACAATAAATTTAATATTTAAAATTTTATTTTAAAAAACTTTCTTATAACTTACAACAAATACTACAAATATTATTAGAAACAAATAAGACATACTATAAGTAAGAGATGATTAACTATACAATTAAATAATAGTTTTAGTGAAAAATTTTCATTTAAATAGTCTAAGACATGTATTACTAATACGCGTATTATTAATTCACATTGAACTCGCAAATCGCAACCAACACTTTTTATTATTCTAGAACTTAACACAAATTGCATTTCTAATATACATTTAACCAACTTATAAAAAGAAAAAGCCCATGCAAAGTTATTTCTTTCTTAACGAATCCAGTTTCTGCTCCATTTATCCAAAAAAGCATAGAACTTTCATACTCAGTTTCAATTAAACACACCACCACAGTCACAAACCTCAAAGAAAAGCACAAAAAGTACATAATTGAAAGAAAAAAAAATTTGCAAAACATTTGATACTTACAATTAAAAATCACAAAAATTAAATTTTGAATGAAACAAAAGGCAAATTAGTATAAACAAAACGTGCACAGTTTAAAGAAGCAAAACATTCACCAAAAAGTATATGTTCGGAAAAAGTAAACAATAAAACAAGTAGAGGAAAACAAAAAAGGAAACGAAGTATTTTTTTGGCTATACCTTAACGGCGTTAATAAGCAAACGATCGTCTTCAGGAATCCAAATAGAAACAGGAGGAGGAGCTCCCATTGTTGCGCCAATTTGAGAACTCAAAAATCAAAAGGTGGCGCCGCTTTCTAATTTGCTGTTTTTATGGCACTATTTTTTTGCTTTTCTTTTTCTGTCTCTTTAGAACATTTGACCCTGAGACTGGGGAATTATTATATTCAAGAATAAAAATAACCTTAACAAGAATGAGTATTTATACTAGTTGGAGATTTTCTTAATGGGGCCAAACACTATACCCACTTAAAAGTTTTACTTAATTTGTATTTGTTGCCAAATCAGATTTATGTACTTGGGATTTTATGTATAGGAATGGAAGGGAAATTAAAATTAAAATTTAAAAAGGGATCTTCAATAAAGTGTAAAATTATTCAAGTGACTTCCCTTTTTTCTTATAATAAAAATCATTCGCAATTTTTATTCTTATTTTGGTTCACTATAAATATTAAATTAAAATTAATAAGGAAGGCAAGTCAAAGCGGAAAGAAAGTAATAGAAGCAAGACAGCTCCTGGAGAGAGCGATGTGCATAGACCAGGTGAGTAAGAATGCAGCTTCGTGGACCGCTCGTCGGACCTGATAAGTGGTAGTATCACACCCTTCTCAAAGGAATATTATCGAGCATCTAAATAGTAGAATTTTAAAATTAGTGACTAATGGAATTAAAAACTATGCTATTATGTGACGAATCAAATTATTTTAAAAAGTTTAATAACTTTTATTCCTTTTTAGCTAATCTCAATTTGACTACTAAATCTAAAAGGTGTGAAATTGATAAACTTACTAATGAGCAAAAAGTGAACCTTCATAACTGAGATTTGATAGTATAAACATGATCGCTATTAAAGTAACTTATTTAAACATTTGTCAATTATACTAAGCAGTATATTTGAGATTTAATTGGATTTCCATAAAAGTTTTTGCAAAACAGAAAAGGCTCTTTTCATTAGATTCTCCTTACCTGATTTTGAAAATACATATAGCAGGATGCAAGCAGTAAAAAGGAAGCCTTGCAAGTTGCAATACAAAATCTATAGACACCAGATTAAGAATATATTTCACGTCCTTTTACATATTTAGATGAAAGTAAGATTATCTTATTAATAATTTACAACAACTAAGTCTCAATCCCAAATAAATCTAATCAGTTACACGAATCATCACAGTCAATATTATCCATTTCAGTCCTTTTAATTCTAATATTATTAAAAATATCCACGTATAGTTTCTGTAGCACTAGAGGTGCTTTATTTTCACAAGTGTAAAATCTGTCAAGATTAATTACTATAGGCTTGGCGAGTTGCCCTCTTAGATTTTTCGAAAAGTAATGCAAGGGCCTTTTCAGTACTAACAAGATCTTGATGTCAAGAAAGAGATCATCTAAACGAGACATATCATTATTTATAGATTGAGTATAAGTCCGGAAATCGAATCAGATTCTTCTTCTTTAAAGGAATTCTCGTGCCAACCATAGCAAGACTCCAAACAAATATTGACATGAAAAAGTAACATAGCCTTAACACTAACAAAAAAGCACTTTAATACGACACTTCCCTTACCCCTAAAAAAGACGACATTGAGTTTAAAACCCTTATATAAGTTTAAGGATTTAACACTTGAAAGCAAAAGTAGTAGAGTAGTCTAAAGAGTCAAGTCATGCATGTCGTCCAAGAAACATTGCATGTGCTTATTAACAATATACCAGGGAAATATTACAATAAGCTAAAAAGACCGATTCATTCCACGTAAATTGACTGAATGCAGAAAATCTTCCACTGGTAAGTGATCGCGTCTTTCACAAGATTTTTAGTAGGTTACTACTCAAGCTAGAGCAAAAGTAGTAATATCGGAGCCTCCTCCACTGTGAAGATGATGATTTGGCTGGGGGTTTGGTTGAAGGCGCAAGGCTAACATGCGTGGCCCTCCATTTGGGAATCCAAGCACAGAATTGTAGTCCCCTTCTTGCTCAACATATCCATACGGATCCTCTTGTCTTGCATCCTGCATCATTTAAAATTAATCGTTAATATCTCGAAATTTATTGGTCCGATTAATTTAGTTTCATGCTAAGTAGGTTCACTAAAAAAGTAAAGTTTTCTATAGAAAATTATGCTTAGTTCCCAGTAGTTGATGATCATAAATCTTACATTTTTCTTATTTTTCCTTTTGAAACGGTTTAATAACTATATCCAAGTATTGAAACTCAAAGCCTTGTTGCTACACTTTCTACTTTATTTTTTGAATTTTATTTATATTTTCGCTTTTTCTCCCAACTGAATAACTAGCTCCATTCCTACTTGCTTTTCATATGTTAATTGTCACCTTTTTAATGTTAATTGGCACTTAATTGTAAAGGAAGATTTTGACCATGCATGCATATAGTTTAAGAACAGTTACGTGTGACCGTTCAAAACATACACAACATGATTTTGCTTCTAATTAATATGTCCGTTTGATTCCGGTTCCGGCGGAGGAAAACTGATTTAGAGGGGTAGGCATTTCGGTCGGCCCTTACACAGGACACCCCCTCCTCCACACACAGAGGAAAAAGAAATGCAGTATCGGCTGTGATCACACGCCGGACACAAATTCGGTTTAATGCTTTTGCCTCTAACCAAATGCTTTTGCCTCTAACTATACAGTATCAAGAAATTTGGGGAAAAGTTTTGTGGATGATTGGAGAAATAAATTTAATTTCTATGCAAAAACATAAATATGCTGGAATTAATAAGTTTAACGACTTACGAATTCAAGCAAGAGATTTCTATGTATTTCTTCCACATTCCTGACCTGCAAATCAACAAAAATAAGAATTTACCCTCAAGTAATGGAAGGAAGAACTCCTACTGGAAACAAGCTCAATATATAGAAGGTGAGAACCAAATATATAGTTTTACCTTCTTCTTGTATGTGTCAATCTGATTGTTAATCACCTTGTACTGTTCTTTCACAAATGAAACTAAGTTAGGCATTGCTTATACAGAGATACATAAAGAAAGTTAAATGACCAACTTTGGAAGACAAGCAAATGAAATGAAAATTAAAGGTAGTCAAGGATATTACTCCTCTCATTATATAAATCTTCAATAGAAAAACAAGACCAAAGGGAAAAGTTTAAGACATACACAATGTGAATATTTTCATATTTTACCAAGTGATTTTGTCAAAGTCTTGTCTAGCACAAAATCATCATATATTTGTGTTTAACTAATAGGAAAAGCGAAGTAAGGTTCAAGACGAAAACCACCCAAGGATGTGGTGCAGTGGATGAGACTGTTCTTCTTTTAACTAGAGGTCTCGGGGTTCGAGCCTTTGATATAGAAAAATCTTTGATAGGGAGTGTTATCCCTCCTAATAGGGCCCTGCGCAGCGCGAATATCGGGTATAATTAAACTCCATTGCAAGTATCGGACACCAAATGGGAATAAAAAGTTCAAGATTGAAAGAAAGAATTGTCATTAAGCATATGCCAGCTACTTAACAAGTTAAATTGAAGAACAAAAAAGAGAAAAACAAGAAAATAGAGATATTCTGACCTACTAAGCTAAATTGTCATATTATCTGGAACAACTCTGACAATAATTAAATAATTGTAGCAAAGCTTCCCTCTCTAGTTTTAAGATAAGACATTACCTAGTACCCCTTTTGCATTTTAATGATCTTAAGGTAATTAAACAAAGTAAAATGTAAGTTAGTGACTGAAGCTTCAACTATATTCATATTATACCTAGGCTAGGTTTTTTTTTTTTTTTTTTGTGGACTATTAAGATTCAAGTAGATCTGGAGGAGCAAAGGTTCTGAGTGAAAAAGGAAACTATGGTTGATTCAATTTAGAAACTTTAGTTGATAGTTAAATTAGTTAACCTTTCTTTCACGAATAAGCTTCAGAGAATTGTCCACATTTTCATTGAGCTCTTCCAACTGCTCATAGCTCAGATCATTTAGGCTTTCTCCCATCCTCTGCCTGTCCATCCATTTAATATAATATCAGTTATAATTAAAGAAAGAGAAAAAAAAAGATTTTTATTTTCATCTTTTAATCAATAAAAAGCTATAATAGATTTCTATTAAAGATCTGCAACTCCTAGGTTGGTATCTACTACCTGATCTCTCTTCGGAGATTCCTATTAACATCCTTTAGCTTCCTCAACTGCTCTTGCATTTTCTGCACAATATTAACAAAGTAATAAATCTGAAAACACCTCGAAATATATAGAACATATAATTACGCAAAAAAAAAAAAGTGTATTTTCTCTAAGAGATCTTGGGTTATAAGATTGTCACCCATTATTAAAAAGAATTTCTACGTCTTTGACCATGATAAAAAAATTAGGTCGGAACAAGGACACGTTCAAAATATTTTTTAATTCTCTCTAAGAATTTAAGCTTTTAGTGAGATATGTTACGCGATTTTAAGAAAAAAGAGGAAAAATCTAGAGAATTTAGAGGGAAAAAGAAGACCTCATAGTGGGAGTTCCAAAGATCAACTCCAATAGTATTTTGGTACAGATCGAACAACTGCTTGGTCCTAAGAATATAGAAACAACATCAAAATAATTAAAAAGAAATATACTACAAATTAAATTTGAAAATAACTAGAAAATTAAGCAGCTTTTGGATACGTACGTGATAGATGGACTTATAAATTCATGAAGTTTGCCTGTACTTGAAATCATAATTATAGAAACTTTGGCATCACAAAGAACAGTGAGTTCATTAGCTTTCTTGAAAAGTCCATTTCTTCTCTTAGAATAAGTCACTTGCCTGTTTGTTTGGTTCTCTATTCTCTTGATCTGGATCTTCCCACGAGCCATAGTTTTTTTCTTTTTGCTCAAAGTTTGAGATCTTAAGAATTACTCAAACCCTAAAAGGTGTGGTTATCTTTTTATGTGCAAAATTTTTCCTTTTTTTTTTTTGGGTTTGGGGATAAGATACTGGAGAAGGAGGAGATGAGAGGAAAGAGTCTTAGAAAGATGAGATTACTAAAAATAGAAAGGCTTGCCAAAACCGGGAAAGGTGTTGCAGAATTTGATAAAAGTAATTTAAGAATCAATCAAGTCACTTGTTGTTGTTGTCCCACTTTCACAACTCAGTTATCAGTCACTTTTCACCACCAGCGTTTGTTGTTTGCTTGGATGGGTTTCTTTGAGTTGGTTTATAATTAAAACTTTTACCTAGCAAAGAAAAATATTTTTGATAATGGATTATGATGAGACTCGAATTCTCGATTTTTACATGTCTTTCATAAAAAAAAAAGTGATAAATAACTACCTTTCATAGCTATTTTGCATAGCACGAAAAGAAAAGGATATTGTTATGGACTTTTTGCATACAGGAGTTTCGAACATCAGTATATTGTGTTAGAATTTCGTATTTAAAAATTTTGAACTCCAAAATGTTCGAAAATAGCATACACGATGAAGTGTGCCTCTGCCGCTGTCAAATGACGAAGATGAGGGCAGAAAAATCTTTGTAACTAAAAATTGGCTAAGTTTAATTAATTACATTTAAAACGGTGGTTGAACTTTAAAAAGAGGACCAAAAAATGGTTAGCCCGCGCATATAATAGAGATATTCCACTCTTCAAAACGATTCAAACAAATATACGATAGGTGAGATAACCAGAGCCACCTACATAATTAAAGATAATCACGGGTAATTATTTCACACCTAATAAGTGAAATTAATAGCAGTGTAAATACAATAGGTAACTTGTTAATTACAATAAGCTAAGATATACTGATGTTTTTCTATGATATCGCTACGTAAGTTAATTCTGTTGGCTAGCTTATGTGGCTCCTTGTACTTACACAAGGGAACTAAGGTCATGTCATTCCCCTTAGTTACGTTACTTGGACTCAACTTCTACCAATTTTTGCTGTTAATAATTTGACCAAGGGCGGATCTACGTTCTACATACCGGGTGCTGAAGCACTCATTAACCCCGACGCAAACTCTGTATAATTATATAGAAAATACATGGAATATTGATATAAAGAACTAGCAAGCACCCATTAAACAAAAAGTCTTCTGGGTGCTTTAGTTAAGAGGTGAGAATAGAGTGCACAAATATGAAGTGGTTAGGGATCGATTCTTGCCTGAACCAATTTTTTTATATGGCCAGAGAGTGAGCACCCACGAACTTAAAATCCTGGATCCGCCACTAAATTTGACTGTCACAGCAAATGAAGATTTCTTCAGCAAATCTGCATAAGATTCTCTATAGTATTAGTAGCAGAAGGTTTTTTGCATGAATGGAACGCAAAGGACCATCGTGTTAAACGAGTGATTGCGGTCTCTTCTTTTATGTATTGCTGTACGTACCAACAGCTATGGCATATGCTCTCATTTTAGGGAACCCCTTAATATTCCCTACTACCACTACTTTATTGATTATAATGCAAAAGCTACTTTTATGCGAATATGGATGGTTTCAACTATTGTATATTGTGTGATCCTCAAGCTTCAATATATGGAATATCATGTAGAGTTTTAACTTCTTTATATTTATAACAATAACAAATGTAAAATAATTCATACACTATCAATTCACTTAGAAATTATCTTTAGCTTGTTGTTATACTAAGTGGAACTAGTCATCTACAAAATTGAGGATGACACCTTCTCCTACAACTGGTTAAATTATATTGATATTAGTGTATAAATTTCTTGAATTGAAGGTCCATCAATCTCTCTATCTCACACAAGATAGAGATAAGATTTGTGTATATTCCACACTCCTCATACTCCACTTGTGAGATCTATATTATTATTGTATTACTGTAAAATTTATTTACATTATTAATATAAAATAAATTATATTTTTCACATTCTTTTTAGTTGTGTAATTAGTGAAAATATAATCTCATTGGTTTTCAACCCACCACAAAGATGTAAAAACATGAAGAAACTTGGCGGCATATGACCTCGAATAACGAATGAGGAGAGGTTGAATAATGTCATAGATTCTATTCTATGGTACCTCGTAGAAAAGAGTTCTCAAAAACAGTGTTGAAATAACAATCTGTAACGATCCGGCTGGTCGTCTTGAATATTACAGTCCCGTTCTCCATTTATTGTTTAATTTGTGTCAAATTATAATTATGTAATTTGTCAGGGACGTTTCAGAATGAATTTGGAACACTTAATTTCAAGATTTAAAGCTTAAGTAGAACTAGTTCGCCGGATGTCGACTTATGTATAAACGACTCTAGAATAGAGTTTTCATGATTTCAACAGCTTTGTATGGTGATTTTGGACTTAGGGTGTGTTCGGAAAATTATTTGGAACCCGTAATTAAAATAGGCTTGAAATGGCAAAAATGTAAGTTTAAGTTTGGAAGTTTGACCGAGGAGTTGACTTTTTGCATTGTGGTCGGAATTCAGTTATGAAAATTTTCATAGGTCCGTTATGTCATTTATGACTTGTGTGCAAAATTTGAGGTCAATCGGACTTGATTTCATAGGTTTCAGCATTGAATGTAGAAATTAGGATTTGTTAGTTTTATTAATCTTGAATTGGGGTATCATTCGTGTTTTTAGCGTTGTTTAATGTGATTTAGAGGTTCGACTAAGTTCGTATGATATTTTAGGACTTGTTGGTGTATTTGGTTGAGGTCTCGGGGGGCCTCGGGTGAGTTTCGGATGGTTAACGGATTGAATTTTGGACTTTGAACTTTGCTGGAATTTTTCTAATGCATAGTCTGGTTTTCTTCTTCGCGTTCGCTATGGAGTTCACGCGTTCGCGAAGGGCAACTGGAGGCAGGCGAGGATTTGTTCTTCGCGTTCGCGAAGAGAAGAACGCGTTCGTCAAGGTCAAGCATCAGTGTGTATTGCAAGCGCGAGAAGGCGATCGCATACGCGAAGAAGAAGAGAGAAGGCTGGAGTAGACCTTACGAGTTGGCCTAGGCGTTCGCGAGTGAGGCTCCGCTTTTGCGGAGACCTGGTGTCACACCTCCTTTTTCCCAGGGGATATGGAGTTAGGGGAGTTTTTTTCAATTAAAGTGACATTAATCGAAATGGGATTGTTTATTCAATTCAGAGTCACCACTTAGAATAATTATTATGGTGTACCAAGTCACCGGTTTATTTAAAATTCCAAATCAAGAAAATTGACTCTATTTATGGTCCGCAAACAAAGAAGATCGGGTAAGGAATTTTGTTAACCTGGGAGAAGGTGTGAAGCACTCCCGAGTTCCGTGGTTTTAGCACGGTCGATTAACAATTAAAACCTGACTTAAATATCTGAATTATTATATGTTTTAGAACATTTTGTGCATTATAGCTTTTATACTGCTTCTAATCATTTTAACAATTATGAAACTTATTTAAACAAGTTGCAGTGTCGCGCACATGTTATTTTTGTGCACATTTTGAATCGCGTCACGTGAAACGCACCCGCGATTACAACATGTTTATTTTGTTATAATTTAAAGTTGGGGGTCAAGTCGCGTGAAACGCGCGCTTCAATCGGGGTTACGTATCATGACTATGCCACGGGAACCGTACCCATAGTCATGACGATTTATTAATTGCACCTAAAGCAAACTACGATGTTCATGAGTTAATTAATTTCCACGTTTGGGATTTCACGTGGAGATCGTAGATTATGAAATTGCTTTATATCTGAGTTGGAATGGATTCTACGAACTGATATATATATATATATATATATAAAAAAAAATGGACCCTTACAAGATTGAAGAATTGTTTGGCATTACTTACTCCAGTGAGTGAAAGGACAAAAATAATAACCAAAGAGCAGTGTCAGACATTTGATTCGTAGTTTATGGGGGTTATTTTGGGCTTTATTCCTCTTGCCTAATACAATGATGTTTCTAATTGTGTATAGTTAATAACCCTTATTAAAACTTCCAACTAGTCTGTGGGCCGAAATTGTGAGGTTGTTGGCTTCTAGTGGGCTCAAAGTTGAGCCCGGATACACATGAAAGCTTAATCTTCACAACTCCAAGCTGCTGATAAACCTCACGTGGGTCACGCACCCAGTTCCAGTAGCTACTGAGTAATCAATTTGATATTCATATATGGTTCTTATACATCAAGGACGATAAAAATTAATTACAGACTAATTCAATTGCTAACACATGATCATTCAAATTTACATTACAACACTAAAATCATAAAACTAATGAAGTCTCATCAACAGAATTCGAGGAATGCATTTCAATTTTCTTACTAAAATAAGCAACATCATCATAAACTCAAATACATTCAGGGATTATCAAAGCAGTCAACGGATTACCTCAAAAAGGACCAAGAAAAGAGTTTTGGACCAAAAAAGGCCAGAAAAATGAAGGATAGAGCTCAGCACACAGACAGCTCCAGAATCGGATGAATACTAGCTCGAAAACCCCAGAAAAAGGGAAGAATCACCTCAAAATCAATCAAGAAAACACTCAGCCTAGTTTTAATTTGCAAACCGTTTTTAGGATGAGTGTCGATGATCTTTGTATCTGCTCTATGAGTGTATATATGCTGAATGCTGAATCAGAGAGAGTATAATGAGGGGAGGGAATATGTCAGCGTGAAATCAGAACTATCAGAAGGGAGGAATATTTTGTAACTAAACATGCCAGCTCCTATATTGGCAGTTAACTATTTTCTTTTCCAAACCCTCTTCTTTTATTTTTACTCCTAAGGCCCCCTAAAGTTTAATTATCTTTTCAAATACAACCCCCCAAACCTGCCTAAGTATGCACTTACTAAATCGAGACTAATGGGCCTGTCTATCAACCAAGGCAGGTCTTCATTTCGTCCCCAAACCGTCGGATCAAGCTGAGAGACGAATTTTGAACCGTTGGATTGAGGGGCAATCAATGGCTAAGATCGAGGGCGAGAGAGATGAAGGGCATCTCTAGGGTTTGTTCGAGGGGAGTCGAGATGGGTTTCGGACACTTATATATGGAGGTGAGAGATGAGTTCCGAACCGTCGGATCGAGGGGCGATCAATGGCTGAGATCGAAGGAGAGAGAGAAGAAGGGCGTCTCTAGGGTTTGTTCGAGGGGGGTCGAGATGGATTTCGGACACTTATATAGGGAGGTGAGAGACGAGTTCTGAACCGTCGGATCGAGGGGTAATCAATGGCTAAGATCGAGGGTGAGAGAGACGAAGGGAGTCTCTAGGGTTTGTTCGAGAGCGGTCGAGATGGGTTTCGGACACTTATATAGGTAGGCAAAAGATGAGTTCTGAACCGTCGGATCGAGGGGCGATCAATGACTGAGATCGAGCGTGACCAAAACGGTGTCGTTTTGGTCACTGATGGAGCGGACCGGGTACAGGGAATGGGCTGGGACGGGATGCGGCCAGAAATTGGGCTTAAAAACTGGCCCGGTCCAATTTAGCTTAACAACCTTTTCTTTCTTTCCTTTAAATCTTTGCGAAAATAGCCACATTACTTTTAATTGTATTTATTTTGCAACAAATACCCAATTAGCACTTAAATTAATTAGTTAAACTAATTGATTAAAGCTAATGTATATTTTTTGTGATTTTATTTATCAATTATGCAATTTGTATGTGATTAAATCCTAAAAATGCAAGTAAAATTTAAAGTGTTATGCAATGAAGAATTGGACTTTTTAATGGTATTTTTCACGATTTTGAAATACTAAATACGCACAAAAATGCAACTAAATGTGGATAAATAAATTTTTAAAATTCTACAAAAATCAAAAGTCAATAAGAAAAAATTATTTATTTATTTTTGGTAGATTTTGTAGGAATATTTTCGTAGGGAAAAAATTATGTGCTCACACCTGGGATTTCTGATCATCACGTTCGCGAGAGGACCCTCACATTCGCGTAAGAGGAATTTTTGAGCAGTGAAGTTTTGTGCTTCACGAACGCGAGGGAGCTTCCGCGTTCGCAAAGAAGGAATGTCTAGGCAGAGAGTTTAAGTTCTGAAAATGGGACATTGTTAACGATTTGGAGCTCGAGGGAGGCGATTTTTGGGAGATACTCAAGAAAAACAACGGAGTAAGTTTCTTAACTCAATTTTGATTAAATTACCCGAATCTATTGCTATTTTTAGCGTTTAATTAGTTTTTTAAGTTGGAAAATTATGAAAACCCTCAAGTTTAAATTGACAATTTGAGGGTCGATTTGATATCGGAATTTGATAAAATTGGTATGGTTGGACTCGTGGTCGAATGGGCATTCATATTTTATAGTTTTGTCGGGTTCCAAGACATAGGCCCTACTGCCGATTTTTGAGTGAAATTTCTGGTTTTATTGGAAAATTAGTATTTTCATATGGAATTAATTCCTATAATTTATGTTGACTGAATCGAATTAATTGTGACTAGTTTCGAGGCGTTCGGAGGCCGATTCGCGATGCAAGAGCATATTAGAATAAAGAATTACACTGTTTGAGGTAAGTAACACTTCTAAACTTAGTCCTAAGGTTATAATCCCTGAATTTTGTGTTATATCAATAGTTTGGAGGTGACGCACATGCTAGGTGACGGGCGCCTCGGCGTGCACTGTATGAATTGTGATTTAATTGATTCCATGGAGTTGCATAATTAAATAAATGTCAATATCCGCATATCCTCCATGTGTTAGAGAAATTGAGTTGAGATTCATATTGAAGATCATGTTCAGACTACATGCCGATATTTTTGGGACCCACATGGGTCGTGTTGCTATGAAATTATTTGTTTAAATTGTAATTGTGTACTCAATCACATCCATCAATTGTATATCATATCTCAGTCTCTATTGTCATTCATTGATACATCATATCATCATGTCCAGGTTGATTTTTATCTCATTGAGAGACTGGAGATTTTGAGTGATATTTATGGGATCGGACTACACGCTGCAACATATTTTATTTATTTATGCCTTGATCTGGCTTATTATAGCGCTTGGGCTGAAGGAGCTCCTCTAGAGTCTGCACCCACACAGTGAGCGTCGTTTCTTTATATTAGGGATGGAGTTAGGCATAGAGTTGCCTTATTTATTTATATTAGGGATGGAGTTCCCTAGGCATGGAGTTGCCTTATTTATTTACATTTTGGATGGAGTTCCCTAGGCATGGAGTTTCCTTATTTTGCATATACTTGGGTGGAGTTCCCTGGGCTAGATTGGCCTTGTATAGTACCGAGTGACTGATTGTCAATAGATACACATATATCTGGGATGGAGTTCCCTGGGCTGGATTGGCCATATACAATACTGAGTGATTGAGTATTTTGAGAGTGTGAATACACGAGGTTTCCATTGTGGTACATCACATACAACATATATTTTGGTATGTAGATATAGAGATGTCATATTCCTCGTATCATGCAGAATTTATCTATTTTACTTGTGCTGAGTTTAACTGTTGAACTGAAAAACATACCTATATTTTTGTATTGTTATTTCTGTACTAGATTATACTTGTTGAGCTCGTCACTACTTTCAGCCCAAAGGTTATTCTTGTTACTTATTGAGTTGGTTGTACTCACATTACACTCTGCACCTTGTATGCAAATCGAGTACTTCCGGATATGGTGGTTGCTAGATTTGAGGATTTATATGTTGGAAACTATCAAGGTAGTTGCTTGGCGTCCGTAGATCTTGACTATTTTTTTTCCAGTTATTGTATTGTTCTATATTTTCAGACAGTGTTCTTATCAATCAGACTTTGTTACTATTTAGATGCTCAAATACTCAGCGAAACCGAGTTATGGGAGTGTACTTACATCAGCATTTGTGAGATTTTTATATTGAATTTAAATATTATATTTTTAAACTTAAAAGAAATTGTGGTTTATTAACGTTGTCGGCTTGCCTAGTATTGAAATAGGCACCATCACGACCTGCATATTTTGGGTCGTGACGCAATCAAATCCAAAAACTTTAATATGATGGTTTACGCGGTAAATGTGCAATACTAATATCTATGAAAGCATAAATTAGCCCGAGCGAACGATATTAATTAAATGCATGGTGGAAATCATCATTTTCATAATATATTAGGACTTAGGAGTAATAACGACCTTTTTGTATGATCATTTTTGGCTACGCGATGATAGGTTAATTTTCAAACTAAACCCAATTACCTTATTTGTATAGTGTATAATTTAATCCATGCACAGGGCATTTATTATATGAAAAGGGGTAAAGTGTAAATGACCTCGACCACTACTACTAAACATATATAGAAAATCAGAAAAGTAATCCTAGAATAGAACTATTCTAATGACAAACCAACTTATAAACATGGACTTTTAGGAATCGTTTGTCCATAGATTTTACCAAAATATATTTGGTTTTTTTTGGCAAATATATATTTGTTCATAAATTTTATTTATATTTTGACAAATTCTCAAAACCCAAAAACCAAATTTAAAGAGCTGGCTTTGGCCCAAAATATTATTATTACATTTTTTAAAAATTATCCCAAACTTTTGAATTTTATAAAAGAGCCACCATTTATTATTTTGTAACAATGTTGCTTCATCTTCTCGGTCATCTGATAGTGTATTATGCAGTTCATTATAAAAATGATAATTTTGTACCAAATTTATTTATGTTCAGAACTATGGTTTGCGATAATATAATAAATGTTATTGATAAATGTACTATTGGATATTTGTGATAGTTTTTAAAATTTGTGGGTATAAGTCATATTTCATGTTTTTTTAACAAAAAAAAAGTGAAATATATTTTAAAAACTAATATCCAAACACATTTTCATCTTCAAATCAAACTTCACTTAAATCAGATTTTTCAAAATAAATTTAAATTCTATGATCAAACGCTAGCTTAACAAACTAGTCTCACAATAAAATTACTCCGATTGACTATGAAAGCATCGCAATGACGATTAGATAACTAAAAGGGACAGAACACGAACCAACGGTTTAACAACAATCCCTAAAAAGTTATACTACTAAAGCCTAGAACTGTGTCTACTACAAGGAATTTGGAAATATTAACGTTGTTCATTCTTACAAGTCTTTTCAGGTAGCCATGAAATGACCAGTCTCATATTCTTTTGCAACCTATTTTGGCAGTGGCGAATTCAGGATTTTAAGATCGTGGGTGCTCACTCAATGGCCATATAAAAAATTGATTCATGCAAGAATCGATCATTAACCACTTTATATTTGTGCACTCTATTCTCACCTCTTAACCAAAGCACCCAAAAGACTTTTTGTTTAATGAGTGCTTGCTAGTTCTTTATACCAATATTCCCTGTATTTTCTATATAATTATACAGAGTTTACATCGGGGTTAATGGGTGCTTCAGCACCCGACACGATTAATGTAGATCCGCCCCTGTATTTTGGTATTAGATTCATTTGGTTTGGGAGATCTTGCCTGAACCCATGTGGTCTCTATTGACTAGTGGATCATTGTTTTCTTCTTCTTCTTTTTTTCTGAATTAATCACGTAAAGTTTCAAGATCTGCAACTCTTTTGTCGTCGTAAATTCTTGAAATTCTCGTCGTAAATTCTTGTTACCAAAATTTTGATTAAATCATGAAATTGCTTACTATCATAACTCATAAGATTGTTAAATAAGTTATCAAAAGGTTAAAACGAAAAAGAAAAGTTCTAATCCAATTTCATACCACCATTTACTTCCCTAACCTAATGCAGGTTTCTATTAAGGTTGAGTTTAATTTCTGCGCATTAACATCTTAAATTTTTTTATACTATTAGGACAACGAAAATATAATTATGTAAGTCCAAAAGTGATATTAGTAATATAAAAAATTAGACAAATTACTTGTACAACAAATAATAATATTGACAATGCATAATCAATTTTATATTAACAATGTATATAAATTTAACAACATGTGTTTATGTTTTTACCCTCTGGTTAATTCTAGGCCTTGTGTTTTTGTGAATCAAAGAGAGACAACAGCATTGAGCAATGAGTTATGTTTTGGCCACCCGTCCCGATGCATGTAGCCCTAGGAAGAACTAATTACTTTGTACAAAATAGAAGCAGAGCTTGACCTTTTACTAATTTGTGTTAACGAGAGAACAAAAATTGACTAACCATTCAAAACTTAATATTCCCTTCGTCCAAGTTTATTTGTCTACGGTACCAAAAATAAATGACTACTTTTAAATATAGAGTGTAGTACTAAATTTTTTTTAAAAATATATATATTTAATAATGATGATATAGTAAAATTATCATGTTATTTTTTTTTTTTAAGGGTATACCAAATTAAAAGTAGACAAGTAAAAATTTGGATGGAAGGAGTAACATGTAATGTTGGATCATAATTCATAACTATTATTATGCTCGTTTTATGTGATTTTTCCATTTGCCAATCTAGCTCGTTTACCGGTCCTGCTTTTGGCATAAAATGGCAAATGATAGGAGGCAAAATTTGAATTGATTTAAATGTAATTTAAAATTTTCCTTCTCTTCAAAGTTCGGCAATTTATTTGCACAATGCTCTTCTCACCTTCTTGTGTTTATTAATTGTTTGTGACGATCCGGCCAGTCGCCTCATGAGTTACCACTCCGTTTCTCTCATTTCTGCTGCATTATGCTTCGTTATCCATGTTCTATGTGATCGAGTTGAGTAATTTGCGTTTGGAGTGGATTTGGTAAGAAATGAGACATTTAGTCTCTTTTAAGAAGGTTTAAGTTGAAAAAGTCAACTGGATGTTGACTTATGAGTTAGAGGGCTCGGATGTGAGTTCCGATGGTTCGGTTAGCTTTCAGAGGTGATTTATGACTTAGGAGTGTGATCGGAATTGGTTTTGGAGGTCCCGTATCGAATTAGGCTTGAATTAGTGGAGTTAGTATTTTGGCGATTTCCGGTTGATAGGCGAGATTTTGATCCGAGGGTCGGAATGGAATTTCGAGAGTTGCTATAGCTTCGTATGGTGAATTCGGACTTAGGCGTATGTCCGGATTTGAAATTGAAAGTCCGTAGGACAATTCAACGCATTTTGGCGAATGTTGGAAAATGGAAGATTTTTGAAAAGTTTGACCGAGGAGTTAACTTTTTGATATCGGGGTCGGAATCTAATTCTGAAAATCTTCATAGGTCCGTTATGTCATTTATGACTTGTGTGCAAAATTTGAGGTCAATCGGACTCAATTTGATAGGTTTCGGCATCGAATGTAGAAGTTGGAATTTATTAGTTTCATTAGGCTTGAATTGGGGTATGATTCGTGTTTTTAGCATTGTTGGATGTGATTTAAGGCCTCGACTAAGTCCATAATATGTTTTAGGACTTGTTGGTATATCCGGACGAGGTCCCGAATGACTTGGGTGCGTTTCGGAGTAGTTTTGGACCATTTCTATCCATTTGTTTACTGCTGGTGCATTGCAGAAATTCTGCTGCACGGAGCTGATTTTGGGAGCTTATATCTCACAATCTATAAGGAATTTAGAAATTCTCAAAACATGGAAGTTGTATCCCTTTGAATTTAGTTTCCAGAATGATAAATCATTTATCATTTGGACATATATACAGAAAGTTAAGATAGATTAAAGTTGGCTGGTACTGCTGTTGTTTTCCAGGCAGTGTGCATGGCAGAAATTTATGCTGCACAGGACCGATTTTGGAAGCTTATATCTCGTAATCTGTAAGGAATTTGGAGATGATCCAAAAATAAAAGTTATAGAAATTGTATTCCAGTTTCCAGAAAGTTAAACCATTCATGATTTTGGTATTCTATGAGAACTTTATGATTGATCGAAGTAGGCTGGTGGAGCAATATCGACAAAATTTTCTAATACACTTTAGAAGCTCATATCTCGGAATATATAAAGAGTTATATAGTGTACAACCTATCAAATGAAAGATCTTCGAGTCTAATTTCTAAATCTTCAAACCGTTGCTCATTTGGATATTTCCACAAGGAGTTATGAGCGTTTTAACAGAAGGAGTATAGCAAGGGAAAAATGATAAGAGGATGTACAACCTGCACCGCGCAAGGTACAACTCGCTGAAGCCTGGGCAGAATGTTTTAACCCATATTTTGTCCGCGATTTTGGGTATATTTTCACCCATAGTTGCTCATTTTTGGAGGTTCTTGAAGGAAATTAACGAGGGATTCAAGGAGAATCGATTGGAGGTAAGAATTTTGGACCTAAAACTCGTTTATATTGTGAAATCCACCTAGAAAATCTTTGAAGTCTTACTAAAAATGGAAGAAATAGGGCTTGGGATTATGAAATTTTAATTGGGTATTTGGAGGACCATTTGGGGCCGAATTTGAGAACCTTTGATATGTACGAACTCGTTGGGAGATAAGGAACCCGTTGATGTGAAAATTTCTGAGTTTCGAGAAGTGGGCCCGGAGCTCGGGTTTTGCTAATTTCAGAATTTCTTAGTATTTTCGATTGTTTTCTCTTGGGCTTTGTTCCCTCAACATATTGTGACGTAATTATTCTGAATTTAGATAGATTCGACGCACATGAAGGCCAATTCGAAGGGCAAAGGCGTCACGGGCTAAGGATTTAGCCGGTTTGAGGTGAGTAATATTTGTAAATGATGTCCTGAGGGTTTGAAACCCCGGATTTGCACATCGTAGTGCTATATTGAGTTGAGACACGCACTCGATGATGAGCGTGGGATTGTTTACTACTGGGGATTGTGACTTGGTCCATCCCGATTGATGATTTTACTATATATTTGATTGGAACTGATTTGATATCATCATGAATTGGGCTGATTGCCGTATTTGGGCTTCGTGCCGGTTATTTGAACCCTTCAGGGGTATTATTTAGGCTTCGTGCCGGTTATATGAACCCTTCAGGGGTATTTATCACTGTTTTCTCACTATTTGAATTCATTACTTAAACTCAGTCATGTGGTTCTTCCACTGTTTTACAACTCATGCACTTTTACTCAGTTTTTGAGGTTTACATAATATTTTAAATGATGTTTTGGGCTGAGAACTACTGTTTTACTATGCCCGAGGGGCATGAGATGATTTTTTTGACTGAGTGCGGCCGAGGGCCAAATGTGAGGTTTTACTGAGTGATATGAGGCCAAGGGCCTGAGATTTAAATGATAATTTTTTTCAAATGATGTAAATGGGATCGGGTGGCACGCCGCCACGGATATGATATAAATGGATCGGGTGGCACGCCGCCATGGAATATGATAAATTGGATCGGGTGGCACGCCGCCACGAGATATTGCGCTTCTGTACCCCACAGTAAGCGCAGGGTACCCATGGGATCGGGTGACACGCCGTCACGAGACATGATTTGGCCAATCATGCTATTTTCTTTTACTTCATGTTATTGACTTGATTATTTATATGTTGTACTGTTGCATTATGGATTGTTTTATGTCTTATGTGTTTTCTTACTTTCAGCCATTATTTATAATTATTACTCACTGAGTTGGAAGTACTCACATTACTCCCTGCACCGTGTGTGCAGATTCAGGCGTTATCGGTTCCGCTATTGACTACTACTGTCAGGGTGGTGATTCAGAGTGGTAGCTATCGGCGTCCGCAGCCTCGTATCTCTTTACCTTGTTGTTTCCACTATTTTCAAACAATTGTGCCAAAGATATTGTAATAGTAATATTATTATTAGGATTTTCATTAGCTGCTCATGATTTTGTGACACCCCGGTTCGAGCTGTAGTCGGGAGGGTTTCACTATATTTTTTCGCTAATTTCTGTTATTAAACTATACTCATATTATTTTCGTATTGCTAACTGTTTAAAACGAGGTTTAATTTGGATTGGCTGGCCTTGTCTTCATGAGAGGCGCCATCACGATCGGGTTGGGATTTTGGGTCGTGACATTGTTTTAACCTAAATAGCCGCCCACCTAATCTTTTAAACTTAAAATAACTGGCGAATGTATAATATATATATAATTCATGTACAATATAAGTATAATTATATATAATCAATTTATAATTTATGTCTACCGATTAAAAAAAATAAACATTAACTATGACCGACTGTTTGTGTAACAATCCCTTTAGTATTATAATGAAGAGATCTAGTTGATTCTAAGTCTGAATTTAAAAATCTTATTCGGATACCTCGATTGAATTAAGAGACTTTAATAATACATATTCATCAGTTGGTTAGTCAACAAGATGAGAAATTGACAGCTCGGCAGCTCTATATATTTGCCTAACATAAAATTAACTTAAAGAGTATACCTTATTTATTGATGGCATGACTAGTGGCAGATCCAGCGACATGGCCAGTGACTTACCTAGTAATGAAATGGCCACTAGTGTGCATTGAAATTATATATAACGAAGGCAAGGTACTGGCATTTTTTATTTTGTATCGTATTGATTTGGACTGTATTTTTACCCGTTGAGTTACGATATGTAACACATTTTGACCTAATAATTTGATGTACTATTTCGGGTCTAACTTCTTATATTAAGTTAATAAATGAGTCATAATTCAACCGGCCGTTTAAATCAGGATGGTTTTGACGGATTACTAAAAATTAAAACTGGTTGCTATTGTTAGAGAATATTTGATTGGAAGTAATGAAAGTATATGTTTCCCGTCCTTGAAATAATTAAGGAACGTAGGAAATGATAATTATAATTAACTAAACTATTTAAAGCGTACGTCTTATAAACCGTCCCAATCCAATCTTGTTACATGTTTATGCATGCCTCTTTTCCAACTGCTATGATATTAACGATGGGAAAAACTTCACCTGTCATCTTCGTAATTCTTTTATATTTGTCAATTGATAACACCGTTTTTAATCTTCCCATATCTGTTGAAGATCATAAATGTGTACTGACGTATTATTTTTAAACGTTGACTACTGTATACAGGTAAAACCGAGAGCAATATCTACTCCGATTCCCCGATAAAAAACAAAAAAGGAGAGCACGAGACCGAATTTTGCAGCCAAGGTCAAAGACTCTACGTATCGAGACTAAAGAAGGGTGAACGGTATATCCAACATCGAGCATGGGAAAGCGACGCACCCGGACCGAGTGTAAGTTCCAGACCTGGGAAGACACGCTGAACGATTATGCATGACGGATAGAGGGTCGTGACACCCGCCCTCAACCGGAAATCACGGCACGAATCTTGTTCGATATCGAATGTGGATCAACGATTATCAGAAAAAGAAGATTTTACCTTTTTTAGACTTTACTAGGGCTGAAACTCCCCTACTATACAAAGGGGAAGTTTTCCTTTAGTCAGACACATTGTAACACGCAATTCGAGGCAATAAAAGTTTATTTTTATCTTCTAACTACTGTTAAGAACTTTGTTCACTTATAATGTTCTGCATTCACTACTAGGCTCAAACTGAGGGCCCAATCGAGGACGAAGTCGCTGTTCAATCTAAAATCAAGCTTAATGATAATATTGTGATTGGTTTGATCGCTTATTTTGCCTTTGATTCATTTATCTGTTATTCCTAATTATTCGTGTTGAATTAAGCCACACATCCTTAAAATCGCGTATAAATTTAATAACAGAGTGGTGCCCACCGTGGGGCTAAGGATAATAGTGGTGATTTGACACAAATCTCCATAACACACCCTATTTTAAGCTTATTCTTTGAAATCTTAATTTCACGTCAGCCTAAAAATGTCAAACTCTCAATATGCTCACTTGAATGTTGAAGCCGAGTCTAGCCATCACGGCGAAAATAATAATTTGGTGCCCAGCAACGATGTGCCTCCTGCCGATCCCAACAGTGTCCCAGCTGCTGACCCAGTCTATGCTAACTCGCAGTGGCCATCAACATCAATTTGCCAACTAATCCCGAATACAGTATTCGCGGGGGACCCCAATCAACAGCTCGAGAAACGCCCGAAGGCGAAGGTGATAGGGTGAGCCTATGACTAATTTTCAAAATGTTGCAGGCTCAACAAGCAGCAATAGCACAACTGCAGAATCAATGTCACGACCCCAATAGGGTCGAGCCCAAACAATCTCGGAAAAGCATCCGGAGAGACAAATAAATTATCGAGAGACGGGGCGAAGCCGAGCCCGGGGTAAATCCTGAGGTAATGAAAATGCTTGAAGCATTGATGAAACGGATGGAGTCGAGTGAGAAAAGATTGAGGCTAATGACAAGAAGATGGAAATATACAACTCCAAGGTCGATCACTACAAAAAAAAAAAAAAAAAAAAAAAAACTAGAATTAGCTACGAACGCCGTCGCTAATTTATTGCTAAAATGCTCGTAGCTAGCAGAATTTCTTGATAATCCGTCGCTAAATGAGATTAGCGATGAATTTTTTGGTTTAGCTACGGAATTTATCCATTGCTAAAACCTGATTTTTTAGTAGTGAGATCCCGGGAGCATCCCCGATATTAAAGGGATCATATTCCAAAAAATTTATTCAAAAGCCCCTTCCTTCGAACGCGGCACCAAAGCTGATCCCAAAGAGATTTCGTATGCCCGACATCCCTAAATATAATGGGACCACAGATCCAAATGAGCATGTGACATCCTACACATGCGCAATAAAGGGGAACGATTTGAAAGATGATGAGATCGAGTCGATGTTGCTAAAGAAGTTTAGGGAGACTTTGTCTAAGGGAGCAATAATATGGTATCACAACCTGCCCCCAAATTTCATTGACTCGTTTGTTATGCTTGCAGATGCTTTCGTAAAGACCCATGCCGGGACCATCAAGGTTGAAACCAGAAAGTTAGATCTCTTCAAGGTCAAACAAATGGATAACGAGATGCTTAGGGAGTTCGTGTCAAAATTCTAGATGAAACGGATGGACCTACCACCAGTTGTAGATAATTGGGCCGTCCAGGCATTCACGCAGCGGCTCAACCCCCAAAGTTCCTTGACCTCTCAACAGCTAAAAAAAATTGTGTAACTTAGGCCGACATCAATAACTTGTACCAGTCGAAAATCAGGATCGAGGACAACCAACTAGGGGGCCACTCTGGATCTATTTACCCCATCAGGGCCGATGATAGGTCCAAGAGATCCATTGATCATGAGATAATACCGGTCCGAGATCGATATCAACCATAAAGCATGGACCAAAAGGGAAATGGATCCCGACATCACCCCGCAAGGAACAAGAAGAGATGCGATCGAGGGCCCATTGGCCGAGGCCTGATAAGCGAAAATGGGTTTGACAGGCCGCTCGGGAGCGGGGAAGCACCGAGATTGTCGGAGTATAACTTCAACGTGGACCCTACCAGCATCATGTCAGCCATAGGGCTCATCAAAGAGACCAAGAGGCCCCGACCATTACAATCCGACCCTGCCTAGAGAGATCCTAATTTGATGTGTAAGTAGCACGGCACTCATGGTTACAGGACCGAAGATTGCTGATAGTTGAGAGAAGAATTTTCCTGATTATTCAACACCGGGCACCTCCGAGAATTCCTGAACAAGCGAGCAAAAAACCACTTCAGGAACAGGGATGCCAACAAACGGGTCGAACAAGAGGAACCCCAGCACGTGATCAACATGATCATCGGAGGAGTCGATGTTCCCCAAGGACCAATGATGAAATGCACTAAAGTATCTATCACAAGGGAAAAATGCACTCGAGATTATATTCCAGAAGGAGCCATTTCGTTCAGCGATGAAGATGTCGAGGGCATCGTATAACCTCATAATAATGCATTGGTAATATCCGTATTTATCAATAAATCTCGAGTTAAACGTGTGTTGATTGATCTAGGTAGCTCGGCCAACATCATCAGATCAAGGTTCGTAGAGCAATTGGGGTTACATGACCAAATCGTACCGGCAGTCCGGGTATTGAACGAATTTAACATGGCGTGTGAGACCATGAAAGGAGAGATAACCTTGCTAGTAAACGCAAGGAAGGTCGTGGACCCTCGACCTTGTATCGGGCGTTGAAATTTCCCACACCGGGGGGAGTCAAAACGGTCTACGGAGAACAGGCAGCCGCAAGGGAAATGTTTGTCGTTGATGAGGTAATTCCGATGCCTGCGATTTCGACGTCAAGTTACAGGGGACCGACCAAAAAGGTAGAGATTAAATAGCAATCATTGATCTCGGCCTCGACCGAACCGGAGAAATAGGAAGAACGAGAAGCAGACGAGGAAGACGATTATGGCATCCCGAGATCATTCATAGCTCTTGATGACACCGACACCACCAAATCAACTGTTGAATAGTTCTAACAAATCATATTAATCAAGCATCTATCAGATTGAAAGGAATATCTAGGCACGAGATAGCCCCCGACCTCAAGGAAAAACTTATTGATTTTCTTAAAGCTAACGCCGATTATTTTGCTTGGTCCTATCTTGACATGTTAGCGATCCCACCGGAGGTAACCACTCACAAGCTGAGTTTGGAACCGAATTTCCATCCGGTTAAGGAGACCACAGTATGAGATCAAACATATATTCATCAAGGGTGAGGTATCCAAACTTCTAAAAATTGGGACCATCCGGGAAGATAAATACCTGGATTAGCTAGCTAACGTAATAGTAGTACCTGTAAAAGAGAAATAAATTGAGGTGTGTGTGGATTTTAAAGACCTAAACAAAGCGTGCCTTAAGGGTTCTTTCCCTTTGCCTAAAATTGATCCAATGATCGACGCGACAGCCGCGCACGAGATACTTAATTTTTTCGATGCCTACTCAGGGTACAATCAAATTCGGATGGGCCCGAATGATCAAAAAAAGAATTCTTTCATAACCAAATTCGACACCTACAGTTATAACGTAATTCCATTTGTATTAAAGAAAGTCGGTGCCACCTACCAATGCCTAGTAAATTAGATATTCGAAGAACAAATAGGGAAATCAATGAAAGTCTATATTGACGATATGTTGGTCAAGTCCTTGCGAGCATAGGACCACTTGAAATATTTGCAGGAAACCTTCGACATACTAAAGAAATACAACATGAAACTAAACCCCGAGAAGTGCGCATTTAGGGTCGGTTCGGGCAAATTCCTCGGGTTCATGGTATCCGATCGGGGGATAAATATCAACCCCGATAAAATAAAGGCCATAGAGGACATCACCGTAGTGGACAATGTCAAGGTAGTTCAAAGGCTGACTGGGCGTATAGCAGCATTGGGCCAGTTCGTTTGGAGGTCCGGACAAGAGCCATCAATTTTTCTCACTATTGAAGAAGAAGAATAACTTTTCCTGGACTCCAGAATGGCGGCAAGCTTTGGAATGACTCAAACGGTACATGTCGAGCCCCTTTTGCTGCACACTCCTAAGGCAAGTGAATAATTGTACCTCTACGTGGCAATGTCCGTGGTGGCGTCAAGTGGTGTCTTAGTTCGGGAGGAAGAAGGAACGCAATTTCCTATTTACTATGTCAGTAGGACTCTAGCGATGCCAAATCGTGGTATCCTCACTTGGAAAAGTTAGCACTCGCTTTGCTAAGCGCTTCCAAGAAGCTAAAGCCGTACTTTTAATGCCACCCTATATGTGTCGTAACCTCTTACCTGTTGAGGAATATCATGCATAAGCCCGAGCTCTCAGGACGGTTTGCCAAATGGTTCATAGAGATTAGTGGGTACGACATCAAGTACCGACCCCCAACTGCCATAAAATCTCAGATTTTGGTAGACTTCGTGGCCGTCTTTACGCCGACCTTAATACCTGAAGTCGAAAAGGAATTACTACTCACCTCGGGGACTAGTTCAGGAATCTGGACCCTATTCACAGACGATGCCTCCAACGCTAAAGGGTCAAGGCTTGGTATCGTGTTAAAACCTCATATGGGAAGCATAATCAGGCAGTCTGTTAGAACTATAAAATTGACTAATAATGAATCCGAGTATGAGGCCATGATTGAAGGTATAGAAATGGTTAAGAATTCGAGTATGAGGCCTTGGGGCCAAGTGATCGAAGCTAAATGCGACTCACTCTTTATTGTAAATAAAGTCAATGGAACATTCAAAGTAAAAGAAGAACGGATACGTGGAGGTACTTAGACAAATTGCAGGTGACCCTGCACCAATTCAAGGAATGGACTCTGCAGCATGTACCCCAAGATCAAAACGGTGAGGTCGGTGCACTGGCCAACTTGGGGTTGTCTGTCGACTCCAATGGATTCAACTCGGGGGCAGTGGTAGAACTGATGAACTCGGTGGTATAAGAAGCTCACTCCAAAGTGAATTTGACAAGTTTAACTTGGGATTGGAGAAACAAATACATAGACTACCTGAAAAAAGGAAAATAGCCTTCTGATCCGAAAGAATCGAGAGCCTTGTGCACCAAGGCTGACAGATTTTGCTTAGTCAAAAGGGCATTGTTTAGGAGATCCTTCTTCGGTCCACTAGCCAGTTGCTTATGGCCGGAAGATGCCGAATATTTTATGAGAGAAGTTCGAGGGCACTTGCGGGAACCATTCGGGAGTAGAATCCTTAGTTTGAAAGCTAATCAGACCCGGCTACTCCGGATCGAAATGGAGAAGGATGCGAAAGACTTCGTATTGAAATGCGACGAGTGCCAGAGACACGCCCTGATGATCCATCAACCGGTAGAAATGCTCCACACAGTCTTGTCTCCGTGTCTATTTATGAAGTGGGGAATGGACATGCTCGATCCCCTGCCACGGGCATCTGGTAAAGCGTAATTCATACTATTCACGACCGATTATTTTTCCAAATAGGTCGAGGACTATGCGTTCGAGAAGGTCTGAGAGAAAAAAGTCATCGACTTCATCTGGGATCACATGATATGCTGATTTGGAATACCAGCCAAGATCGTTCGCGACAACGGGAAATAATTAATCGACAGCAAGGAGAGTAAGTTTTTTTGAAGATCACAAGATCAAGAAGATACTATCAACGCCTTATCACCCTAGTAGGTACAGGCAGGCAGAATCAATGAAGAAAACTATACTCCAAAACCTGGAAAAGAGGTTGACCGGTTCGAAGGGAAAATGAAAGGAAATCTTGCCCAAAGTCTTGTGGACATACCGTACGACTTCGAAATTAAGAACTGGGGCCACCCCATTTCTTTGTTCTACGAATCTGAAGCCTTAATAGTAGTCGAGGTGGGGGAGCCAAGCTTCAGGTTCCAGTATACTATCGAGGAGTCGAATAGCGAGGCTATAATCACGAGCCTGGAACTGTTGGACGAAAGGCGGGAGGCCGCCATAATCCGGTTGGCCACCCTGAAGCAGCGAGTAGGAAGGTACTACAACCAACAAGCCAACCTCCAACATTTTCAAGTGGGAGACTTGGTATTAAGAAAGGTAACACTACACACCAGGAACCCAAACGAATGGAAACTGGGCCCGAACTGAGAAAGACCGTATCGAGTTGTTAGAATAACCAGAAAAGGTTCATATAAACTCGAAGCGGGAAATGGTGTACAACTATCAAGCAGCTGGAATGTGGCACACTTAAAGCGGTACTACTAAGGTACGAACTTAATTCCTTTTTTACTTTTGTTACATTACATACTAACATGTGCAGGTACTCGGCCAGGGGTGGATGTGACAATTAGGTCTGAAAGCACGTGTTGCTTTTGTCCCGAAATGGGTTTTTTGGCAAGGTTTTTAACGAGGCAACAGTAAAACGTGCTACCTTAGATTTGAAGACCGGCTTTAAACTGAAATAGATGATCGTTTGCATCAGATCAACGATATTTGAGCCCTCACAAGTTCGGCCTCGAATACTGGGGGCCATTACCCATAGATTAAGATCTTTAGCAAGGGAATAGAAAATTTTATGTTTCAAAAGCTAAGGCTTGATGGTTAGAATTCATTGTAAGGGTCAAATAGTCATGCGAACCGTGCCTACATAGTCCACTTAGCCACGGCACATGGTTTATGCGCCTCCAATTAAGTACCTTGCATATTAAGCAATAAAAGAAATTTCTACTTCTCTTACACTTTATTACTGCACATTTTACTCCTTCGATTCTAGATCATAAAGCCCATGGACTACCCCTACTCGGGGACTATCGACCGATAAAATTTGGATGATCCGGGCTACCAAATCCCGGAGGTACCAAACTTATTAGGCAGTGTCTGAATATGAAAAGCTACGACCACTCTAAAAATGGCTCGCAGACGTCCGAAGTCCGTAATCAGAAAGTAAGGCCCTTACAAAAAATCAAAACCTATTAAAAGATTACACTCCACAAAAACATTGTCTAAGGCATTTAAACATCTTAAAAGCCTTCGATTCTATCCAAATCTCGAAGCCACGAATAATCTGGAGTTGCCATCAAAATTGGGCCCATTCGGATCTCCGAATGACAGTTATCTAGATTGCATTTGATTTTATGCTAAGGTGTTTGATCACGTCCAAAGCACACCTCAAAATAGATATGAAACGGTAGTATGCAATAATAGAAACCCAACTAAAAATGGGATCAAATCCGCAGGAAGCTAAGATGGGAGTTAGGGGTATATATTTCAATTTGAGCAATTGGTATCTAGATTGCACTTCCACACCAAGGATTTGTTTTCTATTTCTAATGTTACTCTAATGATTGCAATATAAAGAAAGAAGACTAGAGATAATTATTTTAAGGTCTTTCCAAATAGATAAAAAGCCTAGGGCTGTGACCATGACCTAGGTGTTTGCCTAATGCGATAATGATTTTAATGTTTATTTTGTCGATTTGGGTGTATTATAGCTCTCAACTCTAAATTACCTACTCAATACCTCTCGGTCAGAGAGTGGTTTTGCCCAATTTGGCTTTCTCAAGACCAAATGGGTATCACCCAAAATATTTGAGAAGAGGTCAAGTCGGATTATTACTATCTCTAGGTTGAACCCTTTAATTGGGTTAATCAATCTCTCGATTTATCCAATTCCTTGTTAGCCTAGTTATCCTAGACTAGGTCCCTCTTTCTCAAGTAGAGACTAGGTCAAATAGGCATGAATTAATGTTTGCAATTATTAATTCTACAATTAAATTATTAAATAAGCTAAATAATCAACACTCAATCATAAACAAATATTAAATTAGACAATCATAAGGTTTACACACTAGGGTTGGGTCACAACCCTAGTAAAAGTCTAGCTAATTAAACTCATAATGGAAGCTTAAAATGATTAAATATATTGTAAATACACCAAAGCAATGTAAAACTTCTTAAAGTAGTAAAGAAAAACGGCTACAACAACTTCAGAGGTTTAAACTTAACCTAATTTGTGAAACTCGTCTACTTATACAAGGCTGAAAATCTCTGACAAAAATATCCCTCGAGAGGTTCTGCGGCCGCACAATTCTATGTACGGTCTGCAGATTTCTTCATCTAGTAATTGGAGTTCTGCGGCCGCACATTTCTGAACTGCGGCTGCATATTTCTGGACTGCATCCGCAAGGCAACTCTTCTGCGGTCTGCACAATTAGGACTGCGGCTGCAAGACACTCTTCTACGGTTGCACAATTCTTGTGTGGTCCGCCATTCACGAAGGCTCGTAGACTTGGTCTTTTTGCATACTCTCTAGTCTTCGACTATTAGCCTAGCTTTGCGGCCGCACAATTCATGTGCGGACCGCACTTTGAGCAAATGTCTGCTAGATTTTTTCTATTTGTTTGCGGCCGCAAATGGAATTCTGCGATCTGTAATTTCTTCTGCTAATCGCACATTTGTGCTTCTGCGCCCTTAATTGCCTTGTACTTCGAATTACTCTTTTTTTAGTTGGATTTCATCTAGGGAGACCAACTTCCAGCATTCCTGCAATTTTGCACAATTTTATTAGTTTCAGGAACACAATTCAATGCTTTTAGACTAAAATAAAAGCTAAAAGGCGCTAATAAGCCGTCAAAAACCCCACTTATCAGCATTTTAAACGATGTGCGTATACTCTGAACGATAGATACTCTAGATTACATTTGATTTTATGCTAAGGCATTTAAAACGATATGCAAATAAAAAATTGCAAATAGATGCTAGAAAGCAAGGATACGATATTGCCAAAAAAAGGGAAAATTTTATATATTCTAAAAAATATTTACAAAAGGCACGATAAAATGGACTCAAAATAAGCAAAAAAGAAATATACAAGGGAAAACAAAAAAGAACTAAGGTATTTATGCCTGGTCTTCACCGGGGCTTGACTCATCACCGCAACCGTCATAACTCTCGGAGCCCTCGGAGCCTTCGGGACCCTCAGGCTCATAGAGTTCCTTCACCTCGGCCTCAAGGCTCTTGGTTTCATCAATTTCGGCCGACAGGTCAAAATCTCGGGCATGGATCTCCTTGAGGGTCTCTCTCCGGAATAGTCGCTTTATGTACTCGGTCTTCATTTTTAAACGAGCCTCGGCTATATTCACACTAGCCTTGTATTAGGCCAGCATTTCCTTGACGTCAGAGGAATCAATAGAAGTTGCCTCTAACTTGGACCTCAATGCGGCATATTCTTGCCCGAGGGCATCCCGTTCCGTAATGGCTGAGTTTAGTTATGCCCGGAGCTTATCATTTAGCCGAGACCACTTGTCGGCCTTTTCCTTTGCCATCTGGAGTTGGTCCTTGACTGATGCCTGCTCCGCTTTTGTAGCCTCTTTTTTTTCGAAGCCAGCAGTCCATCTTGCCCTTCGACACCTCGGTCGTGGCCTTGACCTCGTCCATCTCAGCTCAAAGTTGATCAATCAAGTATACCTTCTTTTGGACCTACGAAGTTGCGTTGTTAGTCACGAAGTGTAGCTTATCGTTTTTAACCTCAAAGATCCTTACCTTCTCGACCAGATCGGCATGCTCCCGCTTCAAGGACGAGGCCTCCTTCTGAGCCTTTTCCAGCTCGGCTTGGAGAACTGGGAGGTCCTTGAGGGCCTCATCAAGGACCAGGCCTCCTTCTGGACTTGCTCTTTGAGCTCGAATTAGAGCTAGCTAATCTCCAAGCGGGACCGAAGAAAGCTTTCATGATGAAGCACTAAAGCCTGAAAAGCAACGAAGTTGTTAGAACATTTCTAGAACTAAGCAAGTTGCGCAAGGAGTAAAAAGGATAGACGCCTTACCCGGTTCAGTGCCTGTTGCACCTCATTAAAGAGGCTCGACATGCTGACTTCGTTCATCTTTGCCTAGTCCTCCTTGATTACCAGGCAACGAAAGTAGCTAGCTATGCCTACTGGAGCGGTCAGGGCTCAGGCGTCCACTGGATAGTAAGAATGACTGATCTCTTGCAGTCAGGGTCCACACTCAGGGCAGGGAACTACTTTACTAGTTTCGAGCTCGAGCTCGGTTCGCCCGCTCCCGATGGCACATCCTTTTTTGGTACCTCCAGGGGACCAAGCCCGGAAAAGTCCTCCAACAAGGCCTGTCCATGCCATCAAAGAACGTATTGAAGGCATAATCTGGGTCTGGCACCGTCTTGTTTGATTTCTCTTTGCCTACCTAGGCCTCTTCGAGCATAGACTAGGGATAAGATGGCGTCTCCACGATGTCGGTGAAACCAGTTACCTCCTTCAGGACGGGAGCGGCTTCTCGGGGACCGCAGCCTCTGTCTCTCCCTCTAGTTC
This sequence comes from Nicotiana obtusifolia, assembly GCA_002018475.1. Lineage (NCBI taxonomy): Eukaryota > Viridiplantae > Streptophyta > Magnoliopsida > Solanales > Solanaceae > Nicotiana > Nicotiana obtusifolia. The sequence goes on from MCJB01049917.1 coordinate 60,934, forward strand.
CCGAGCTAGAGGGGGATCGACCTCATGGTCACTTTTCTCAGTTGCCGCCTGCTCCTCCTCGTTGAGGGTCGACTCATGAGCAATAAAATCGAGGTCATCATCCTCGGGGTAATCTCTGAGCCGGTAAAGGGAATCAGAATCTGGTACCCATGACTTAGTGCTCATTTTGTTTTTTCAGATCCAGATGTCCACCCTTTTCTTCCTCACCTCGGCATCCAGGGAACCCAAGGACTTCCTTTTCTTCTTTTTCTCCTCCTTTGTGGTGGCCTCGAGCTGTCCCGAAGCGAGGGTTCAACAAGTGTGGTTGCATTCTCGTCCTCATTCGACAGCCTGAGCTCGGTGGTCTTGGCCAAACCTGTGAGAAAAAAGAAGATTTAGCGAGATATAAGTCAGATGTATGGATGTAATTATTCGGAAAGAACCTCACCATGGAAACGGACCTCTCACTTGCCCTTCGAGAACTTGTTTCATGTGCGCTCGGAATAGGGCATCTATTTGCAAATTCCCTCGATTCACTCCTTAAAACTGGGGCTTGCATTAGGAACCCAGGCAACCGCTGCATAACGACAAAACACAGGCAAGTAGAAAGAGAATAATAGAGAACGCCAAATACCCAAGAAGGAAAGCACTTACTGGATGTGTTCCACTTTTTTGGGAACAGTAGAAATTCAGAGGGGATGAGGTCTTCGATCTTCACCCGAACGAACCTCCCCTGTCAGCCTTGATCTCGATCCTCATCGATGCTCGAGAATGGAGCTTTGCTTGCTCGGCGAACGAGCTTAATCAATCCCCCTCAAAAGATTTGGGGACTGTATAGACGAAACAGATGGCCGAAGGTGAACCGAGGTATTTACAAAGAGTTAGAGGATTACGATCCTCCAAAAGGACTGGTGAATCTGTCCAAGGCAGACCTCGAACCTTTTACAGAAGTCGAGGACTATGGGGTCCACCAGGGCGAGCTTGAAGGAGTAAATCTACCCCTCCGCGTAAGTGGTGATGTCTCCATTTGTGTGGCCGCAGTCCTAATTGTGCGGACCGCAAAAGTGTTGCCTTGAGGCGTAGTTTAAAAATGTGCGGCCGCAGAAGAATGCCTCACGGTCGCAGTTCGGAAATGTATGACCACAGAACTCCAGTTCTTGCCAGATGAAGAAATATACGGACCGCACATGGAATTGTGCGGCAGCAGAACCCCTCCGCCCCTCCCCCCCCC
>MCJB01049917.1:62203-86862 GCA_002018475.1 Nicotiana obtusifolia
CCAGGGGCATTTTTGTCCGAGATTTTTAGCCTTGTATAAATAAACGAGTTTCACAAAATTAGGTCAAGTTTGAAACTCTGAAGTTGCTGTAGTCGTTTTTCTTTACTATCTTAGGAAGTTTTACTTTGCTTTGGTGTATTTATAATAGATTAAATCATTTTAGTATTCCATTATGAGCTTAATTAGTTTTTCTTCCTTATTTTCTTCAAACTCCAATATGAGTAGCTAGACTTTTACTAGGGTTGTGACCCAACCCTAGTGTGTAAACCTTATGAGTATCTAATTTAGTGCTTGTTTATGAGTTGGGTGTTGATTATTTAGCTTAGTGCATGCTTTAATTGTAGAGTTAATGGTTGCAAATATTAATTCATGCCTATTTGACTTAGTCTCTACTTGAGAAAGAGGGACCTAGTCTACGATAACTTAGCAAAAAAGGAATTGGGTTAATTGAGAGATTGATTAACCCAATTAAAGGGTTCAACCTAGAGATGGTAATAACCCGACTTGAGATCTTATCAACTATTTTGGTGATACCCATTTGGTCTTGAGAAAGCCAAATTGTTCAAAACTATTCTCTGACCGAGAGGTAGTGAGTGGGTAATTTGAGAGTTGAGAGCTATAATACACCTCAATCGGCAAAACAAGCATTAAAATCTTTATCCCATTAGGCAAACACCTAGGTCATGGTCCCCTAGGCTTTTTATCCATTTGGAAAAAAACCTTAAAAATAATTATTTCTAGTCTTCTTTCTTTATTGTGCAATCATTAGAGTAACATTATAAATAGAAAACAAATCCTTATTGTGGAAGTGCAATCTAGATAATTTTAATTGCTCAAATTAAAATATATACCCCTTACTCCCATCTTAGCTCCCTGTGAATTCGATCCCTACTCTTAGTTGGGTGTCTATTATTGCATACGATCGTTTCATATCTCTTTTAAGGTGTGCTTTGGACGTGATCAAGACACGTTGAACGGTTATGCATGACGGATAGAGGTCGTGACACCCGCCCTCAACCAGATATCATGGCGCGAATCTCGCTCGATGTTGATTATGGATCAGCGATTATCAGGAAAAGAAGATTTTTACCTTTTTTTATACTTTTACTAGGGCTGAAACTCCCCTACTATATAAAAGAGAAATTTTCCTTTAGTCTGGCATATTGTAACACACAATGCAAGGCAATAAAAGTTTATTTTTATCTTTTAGCTACTGTTAAGAACTATGCTCACTTATATTGTTCTTCATTCACGACTAGGCTTGAACCAAGGGCCCAATCGAAGACGAAGTCGCTGTACAATCTAAAATCAAGCTTAATCGTAACATTGCGAGTGGTTTGATTGTTTATTTTGCTTTCAATTCATTTATCTGTTATTCTTAATTATTTGTGTTGAAATAAGCTACGCATCCTTAAAATCTCGTATAAATTTAATTGTTACCTAATTTTGGAGTAACAACAACATTTGATACTCTTACCCATCAAACCTCTTTTATGTTTTAGCTGAGTTATTATTTGTTTACTATCTGCCTCGTTCGACAATATTACAGCTAATATCTGCGACAAACAAATTAGGTCCTTTCAACAGAGCAAAAGAATATAAATAACTAAAAATATCAAACTCAGTTACCTAATAGTTGGCTATAGCGACAGTGATTTGTTATATATCTTTAGACAGAAGTTGGTCACTGAAAACATGAACATATCTCATACGTCACACATATGTTAATTATATAATTAATAAGAAGATCGCTAGATCTTAGACAAAGATGAGAACTAACAAAAATTAAAATACAATATGAACATTATAATCGCTAGATCTTAGACAAAGACGAGAACTAACCAAAAATTAAAATACAATATGAACTTTATTAAATCACTATAAAGTAATACATGGGAACCCAAATAATATTTGACAACTATAGACTAGTTATAGCAAGTAGACAATGTAATGACTGCTAGCTACCAGCCATAAGCTTATACAATTAATATAATACATAGGATAGACTCATAGAAAGACTCCTGCTGGCCCTGTGCTGAGGACTATTAAACTCAGTAACAGTCTGATAGCGAAGGGGACGCGTTCACTGTCTTTCACCTATTTTACTGTGTTAATTTAAAATTCTGAATACGTTTCTGATCAAACAATTCGAGAAGATTGTTTGGGTAGCTTGGAAGTGAGAGAAGGATCTTCATCAGGTAAGAGCATTTTAGAGTAGAGAGCAGTAGATAACAAGAGGGCAATAATGACAAGAACAGATAGAGATGAAAGAGTGAGCATTATGGTATGTGACACTTTCCCTTTGACCTCTTTTGCATATCTTGTGGAAGCCAAAGCTAATAGTGTTACTGGATATGAGTATGCCCACCATGCTACATTGAATTTTCTCATTGATTTCTTGAAGAGATTAGGCCTGCATATCTAAAAATTCAAAGAAGCAACAAAACAACAAAACTAGTCAATTTCCTAATTGGAAGATTGAAGAATTATACTTTATAAAGATGTCTTTTAACCGTTTAAACAAAAAATAATCGAAAAATATATAATATATATGTATAAGATGTGTAAAAATATGTATATTTAGTGTATAATTTATGTATAGACTACAAAAAGTAATAAAAAAATTCGTCTGGTTACTTTGTGTAAAAATTCCAAAAAAGAGATTTATTGAAAAAAAAAAAAAGAATGGGTCGGTCGATCTAGTAGAGTGACAAGTGAGAGTCGTCTTGATCACGGCATGTACGGCTCGTACAAGAAGACAATACTTTAAATAGCAGCCAATAACATGAATTTTTTATATATAAAAAGACAAAATTAATGAAAGAAACATGAATAGCAAGTTGATTTTATCATAAAACAATAGGATGTAGCGAAAGAATATTAAATTCTACATTATACATACGTAGACTTGAAGACAAAGTTGTTGTGAAGTCAATTTCATCTATTGCACATGCAACGTAACATGACCTGAGCAGTATTAGTTTTGATGATTGACGAAAGAACATATGTATGAATCAGGTTCATGGACAGAGTACATAAGAAACGGACAGAATCAAAAAAAAAAAAGATATGCACATGAAAGGGATCAGTATAAGTGATTATATCTAATATTCACTGAACGAAAATGTTGCATAATTGATAAGGAGCATGACTCTTTACTTGAAGAGAACTCTATCCAAGATAAACAAAAAGTTAGAAGTTGATGACAACTAGAATTCTTCCACCAAGAAAAAGTAAAGCATTAGAACTCTAGTTAATCCTTATTTTACTAGGTACTTTGAGTGTAGTATTCAAGTTAGAGTTAACTTGAAGTTGTCGCAACAGCTAGAGGCTGGACAAAGGGTTAGAGGTAATCCTTAGGTTTACAAAAAGTTTTGTAAATGTTGTTTTTGGCTCAGAAAAATTTAGTGAAGTGTTGAAAAAAATCCTACTGGATAGTAGAATCACCCCCAGTGCACGCAAAAATTGGACAACACACAAATCACCTTCTCCGCCCCTCCCCGGTATGGTATTGAAATATAAAATATCACGTTGTAATTTAACATAGTATAACATGTTTTATGCTATGTTTTAAGTAACTTAGTTTCACTAATTTAGAGTTTAAACTTTTACATTCCCATAAAATTTTGCACTATCAAGTCATTTATATGATAATTAAAAATACTTTTATTTATAATAGGTAAGATTTAACTGTTATGTACGTGCCAAAAAATTATTGTATTTATCATGTTGTATCAGTTAGTCTATTTTTTTTTAGGACCAAATACCTTCAAGTTACTTTTTACATATCTTGACAATATAAAAACAATTTTGTGCTGTCGATTTAAAGAAGTTACGTACATTTTAATTACTCTTGCGGGAAAAATGCGCTTATCTTGGAACCTAAGCGCTAGACTCAAGACCCCAGTTAAACCGTACCTAAATACTTCCAAAAAAAATTTAAAAATCACTAATTTCCAAGCGAGATTTTTAAATGCAACGTTACCAGTGACGTAAAGAGGAAGAGCGAGAGAAAGAAGAGCATCTTTGAAGCTGTATCGAAGCTTCCAGTAATTGATGCCCAAGCCAAGCTAGCCATACTTGGAGCTGCAAAAAACAAGAAGAAAACTGGTCGCAACATAGCCGGAAGCCGATCACTTCCTGATAATCTCTGATATAACGTCACAAAAAGCACCAAATAATGAACCATCCCCAATGAAAATAAGCAAACAGAAACCTCTTGCCAGCCCATTTTAGCCGCGGCTCGAGCCCCGACTAAGTTCCCAATGACCGATAAATGGCTCGTTGGGTTAGCCGCGGCTGTTAAAAGTCTCTTTCCCTTAGTAAACCATTGTCCATAAATTTTCACATCCAAAACAATGACCGGAACCGCAAAAACCCACCAAAGAGCTTTGTAACCAACGTGTTTTGGTGCTATAAATGGGTGGGATTCAAGTAAAATAAGCCAAGAAATCCAAGGGGCAAAAAGGTAATTGACTCCAACGTGGTGCAAGAACTCTCCCTTAACCAAATTAAATCGAAAGAAGCACTTCAAGAGGTAGAGTAAAGAAAGAAAAACTAGAACCAATAGTGCAAATGACCATAGAAAAATTAGAACGGGACGATAGATCATTTGAGGTACGTGATGTAGAAATTTCGTTTCATTATTGGTTGGGTCAAGTAGTGTTTTCCATAATAAAGTTTCCCAACACAAAGATAGGCTTATTCTGAAATAGCCTGCATGTATCCTTGTTAGCATTAAGGATAACATGAATCTTATTCCAATGAAAGCGAGAAGACCATGACTATGATCTTCTCGCTTTCCCGAAGAGGAAGATCGAGGCAACTCGATCATAATATTAGTATCTGATATTATTGTGTTTTGATTTTCCGTCTCCGTATTAGATGTGTGAAATCCATCTAATGCTGGAGTGATTCTCATTGACATATCTGTAGGAGTTATGGAGTTTAATCTCCGGTGAGAGATTTTTATAGCAGAGAGGGTGAGAATGGGACAAATGAAGGAGGATTAAAGAATGTGCAAATTGGGTTAGCTGCGAAACGGAGACAAAAGATTTAATTAAAAGAATACCAAATCAAAATTTCCGCCTAATTCGTTGGACGATGTACAAACAGTGACAATTAGTGGCAAGATTTATGTTGACTAAAAGAAAAGTGGTAAGAATTATGAATTTACTTTCTATGCCAATGGTAAAAATCTTTTGCGTTGTTAGATTATTAAAAAAAACGTAACTTTTTATAATAGAATATAACTTATATATACGAACAATTGAAATTTTTTTACATGACTGACTGGTCTATGTTTCAACATGCAGTAGCAGGTAATCATCGGCGGATCATGATTTGAAGGTGGCGAGGGCACATAAGCAAATTGCTCAATCGGTAACCCTATCAAATTTTTTATCTTAAGGGTTTCAAGTAAAATATATTATTATTTTTAACATATATACACTTATATATTCAAAAACTTTGCCGAAATTAATGGGGTCCGATACCCTTCTTCAAGCACAGGTCCGCCTCTTTAGGTAAATAATGTGTTTTAACTTGTTATAACTAGTTAAAACAATTTACATATTTTAACATATTATAGCAGATAATATATCCCGTAAAAAATCTATTATGGATGATTGCTATAATTACATTTAGGTGACTTTATACTGTAAAAGAGCTATTACACTATATGTGTGTAGAAGTTGAATTTTTCATAATTGTAAAGTGATTTGATAATCTTGAAAAAAAGATAATTAAAATGCTATAATCAGTTAATTGGTAGTTGTACTATATACAGTAATAATATAAAAGAAAATTAGATTATCAATATATATAAATCCAATCCTGAGATCTATATATTCGAAACATGCTTATGATTTTGCATGATCATGTAATGCATCACGTAACCTTCGAACTACTTCGTGAAACGTTGTTAGCTAAGAGTGCTAGCAGTACAAATTAATTTAACATGCATTATCTTATTCATGAAAGCGACATATATATCTTTTTGCGGAAAACATCTTGCATGTAAATATTTTAATATTCCCTCCGTAATGTTAGTTTTGCTTTTTAATTTGAAAATCAAATATATCGTAATCATCTTCAACACTTATGGTTTTTTAAAGTTCAACTTGCCTAGCTTGCACTACTAAAAAATGGAGGAAAACCGGCTGCCTAAAACGATCGATATTGATCGAAAATTGACAAAAATCGATTGATTCGTGGCGGTATGTAATCTATGATCAGTAGAGCCAACCGGTCGACTTCGGTCATATTTTTCGACCGATTTTGGTCGGTCAATTAAATTTCAAAAAATAAAAATTAGTCAAAAAACCGACCACCGACCGACTGAGATATTTTTAATTCTATAATTAAAAAATGCACCATCTGGTAATCGAACCGGGGTTTGTATTGTGACAGGATACTATTCTAGTACTAGACCATTTGTGCATTTTGTTTTAAGACTGTCTTTTATTTTATTTATACTCTTCAATTACATTTTCTCGCGAAAATAACCGATCGAAAATAAAATTACTAAACAAAATCGGTTGGCTTTTTAAAATGCCGGCCAAAATAACCGACCGATTCAAAAAGTAAATTTCGATTGACGCAAAAATAATTTCCCGCATTTTTGCCCCGAAAAAAGGACCAAAGTTGGTTGATTTCGTAAAATTTATATATATATATATATATATATATATATATACCGATTACCGAAATCGATCAGTTGACCGCGGTCGGTATTGGCCGAATTTCTAGTAGTGTTGTAGGTACTTCACACAATAGGAGTATATATTATATTTGATTTTTTAAGCTCTGAGCAATGTTTTTATTGATACATTATTTATGCGTTAATTAATTAACATCATTCTTTATATGAAACTTTGTCTATTTAAATCGTGAAATGATCAACTGTCTTGCACATTAAGAGCAAGGAACCATATCAATATTCCACTATCTGGAATTGATTGGTACATATCCATATCGGTAAGTTGTGGTTTAATTAAATTGTATTTTTGTCAATTGTTATACATTTCAAATATGTATATGATTCAATATTACTTATACTTTATTAACTATCAAATGGAAAGTTGACTTAATAATTTTAAATTACATGAAAAGTAATTTTCTCTGTCAATGTGTTGCAAACTCATTTAGTCATGGATGGGCTAAGCTAGTGCATGTCCCAAATCAGCCCATTGGACAAGTATCACAGTTTCTTATTGGGCTTTTTACACTTTTAACCCGTGCAAAAATTATTTATATTCGATAGCCGAAAAAGTATATAAATTTTGTATAATTTTTGTATGTATATATATTCGATTATTATTTTAAAAGTGACTATACAATATCATTTTCCCTTTCTTATTTTAAGTCCAATTCCATAGGCTGCCAAGTGCACCTTCAAATTCTGGACTAACAGAACGAGAGGACTCAACTCAATAGCGGCCCATGGGTCCTAGTCTCTGTAGCCCTTTTTTAAGAGAATTTTACCTCTTATAGTAAAAGTATACACCTTATTTATTATAAACCAAAATTATTTTAAAATATTATTTTTATAGCTATCTTTTATATTTTATAACAAGATAGGTATTTATTATACATACTACCATTGAGGCATGAAATACGCTACTTATGTTTTTCCTCTCTCTTTCTTTCAATTGACCCAAGATTCTCTCCCACATTTTTTCTTCTTTCTCTCTCTCTTTCTTTTAATTAACACACGATTCTCTCTTAAAATCGCAACAAATTTTCTTCTTTCTCTCTCTCTTCCTCCTCTCTCTTCGAGCAAAATACCTACTTAGTTTATACACCGTATATTGCAATGGATTTGTACTGCTTAGTTTCTATGCCGGATATTCGCAATGGATTTGTACTGCAATATTAGAAAGAAAGAGACTGCGGCTTTCTTCTACACCGGACATTGCAGTAGATTCCTCTACACGGATACTGAATATTTTTTACGCCGGAGAAGATTTGAGGGCCGGGGTTTTGGTTCGTCTCTAATTTTTAGTTTTAATACAATGTATATAATATTTTGTTTGGCCGAAAAATGCCATCTTCGGCGAAATTTCTTCCCTTCTATGCTATTTAATCACATACAATGATACAAACACATTGTATTATGTACAAATTAATTCAAGTACATTATATTCTTGTATAAATACATTATTTTTTGCATGTATTTATGTATTTCAAAGGTTTGTATTTTTTAATACAACTGAATACATCTATATTCATGCATGAATACAGGATATAAACATTGAAATACATTGAATACAAACATTAAAATAGAACAGAATATAAATAGAGATACATTTAATTTTAAAATACAATGAAATACTGAATACAAATAGAAATACAGTGAATACAACTAATAAAATATACTGAATATAACAGTAATAACATATATTAGGACTAACTAAAATACTGTTAATCCAAATTCATTTGAATACATTGAATATAAAATAGCGAATTTAATTTTATAAATAGAACATAGTATAAATAGAGATACATTTAATTTTAAAATACAATGAAATACTGAATACAAATAGAAATACAGTGAATACAACCAATGAAATATACTGAATATAACAGTAATAACACATATTAGGACTAACTAAAATACTATTAATACAAATTCATTTGAATACACTGAATATAAAATAGCGAATACAGTAAATACAAACATTGAATCTAATGAATGCAACAGTAACAAAATAATATTGAAACACACTAAATACAAAAAGTTAAATACAACAGTTATATACAACTGAAAATTTATTCTAATTAATTGGGTTGATAATGAGGCATGTTAGAATTGATTTTATTGAGTTATATTAGGAGTGTATCATACTAATTGATATTATTTCCGTTACTAAACAGCTAGACATACTTATTTTTAAGGTGATTGTCGTTACTGTATTCATGAATACATGGCACGAATACATGTGAAAACATGCGCGTACAGCTGGACTGCCTTGATTTTAGATGCTTTTTGCTGCTGTATTCATGAATACAGCAACACGAATACATGTGAATACATGCGCGTACAGCTGGACTGCCCTGATTTTAGGCGCTTTTTGCTGTTATATTCATGAATACAAAAGTGCGAATACATGTGAACAGCTGGACCGCTCGAATTTTAGGCGTTTTTTGCTGCTGCATTCATAAATACATCACTACCGTAATAATTGAATAGTAGCTATAGAAATTAATTATGTATATAGTAGCTATAGGAAGTTAATAGCCACTAAACAATAGTGGTTTCTAAAAATTCGTCAACAAAATACTTTATGTTATAAAACAATAAAAGAAGGAGAAGAGTAATTCGGAGAAAAGTAGAGAGAGAGAGAGAGAGAGAGAATTGTTATTGATTTGGGATGAATTACAATGTAATAGAACCCTATATTTATAGGGGGAAAGTGACTTAGCCACCAAGTAACAAACCTTAAAATCTCTCTAAAATATAGACATTCACCTTAAATACAATTCTATTTATAACACTCCCCCTTGAATGTCTATCCAACAGATAATGTGCCTCGTTAAAACCTTAATTAAAATAAAACCCAGTGGAAAAAAATTCTAGATGAAGGAAATAGAATACACATGTTTAGAAATATGCCTTTTGGTTGCCACGTTAAAAACTTTCCAATGAAAATCCAGTGGGACAAAACATTATAAGAGAAAAAGAGTACAACGAGTATTAACTCCCCCTGGTGAGACAATCAATTCACATCTTTGAGCCTTCACATTCCAATCTTGTGCACCATCTTCAAAGGATCGTTGGTAGATATTTGATAAACAAATTATCCATATTAACTTGAATGAATATGTTGCACCTTGAAATCATCATTCTTGATAGATATGTAATGTCTTAATAAAATGCCATGGAATAGCCTTTTCAATATCTCCATATAGATTTTCGCTATCATATTATCATTCTTATAGTTATAGTAAGATACATATGTGCACGAATTGCACTTAGGATGTGGTACATCAGGACCAAGAATTGTATATACTTGAGCGATTTAATCCTTCATGGATTGTCATAAGTTAAGTCATACAAGCCATATACATGGACTTTAGATTTACATCAAGTTTTCATGCCATGCTAGACATATAAGATAGATAAAGGTGATTGCACACACCATTGTCTTTATACTTTCAAATGTCTGAACTGCAGGTCCAAAACTACATGTATTTCATATAAAATCAATTCTACTTGAATTATTTCTCCAGACTTAAGATCTTCGTATGTATATATATATGTATATATACATATATATATATATATATATGACATTTTCATAGATGTAGTCGACGAATATTTTACATCGGTTTCAGCCTCCTTTTTTCCGTAAAGACATAACATAGACATCTCTTTATTTATATTTTCACGTATATGAATCTTTCTTGAGATATTATGAAGTGTTATGCCATGTAATCTTCTAGATCACTTGCCTCATTATTATGATCATTTTGATCATTTGTTCATCTTTTTTATCAAGAATTTTATTTGAAACTAATTTGTCTATACGCTTTAAGTGTACCATAAACTTTGGCCTTCTAGGACTTATTCTAATATGAGCATTTACAGTGAAAAATATAATTACTTTCTTTAGGTCAGAAATGCGTCTAACATGCTTTACAATATATTGCAGATGAATTGTCTTTTTTTATGAACTTCAAGTTAGGATCTAGATGTACAAATGATAATCATTCTATATAACTTTTTCTCAACTTTTATCATGTCTCCCCCTCATATTAGAAAAACTAACTTTTTTTGTCAATTTTGGAAACTCACCTTTGTATCGTGTTAATCAAAATATACACCGCATATCAATAATATTAAAATGACATTATTTGGTTCCTGATCATGAACCACTCATGAGAGGAGAATATAATATGCTTTTGTATATAATGTATATCAAACTGATATAGATAACTTTGTTCTCGTAAGAAATAGTTTAGCTATTAAGTGGAGGCACTCAATAAACTATTTTGCTAAACCAATTATGATGTAAACTAACTTATCAAAAAAAGCTGTCTTGAATAGAAAATTTGAAAATTATGCTCTATATTACATTATTGAGCAAGTTATCTCGCAAACATCAGGTTGCAGGTTAATAATAATTGCCCATGTAACCATCTCATAGACGCATCTTATGTGGTATACATGGCAGGTGAATGAGCCCATATTCACCTTTGAAAATTTCAGCATTCATAATATTCAATCACAATTTTAGTTGGTCTATTAATTGATGAGAACAAACAACATAAGAAAATTAGTAAAGAACTTTCTAGTTTTTTAATATTTACCTATGTGCATTCTCTTTTATTTTTGCACATCATACTTAAATTAACATGGCTAAACCAATTATGCCAACTAAATAAATTATCAATATTGATAAACTTCTGGTTTACACCATAACGTATGCAATTATCAATGAACTCTAATTTTATTATAATATGATTTTTTATATCAATAAACTTTTACTTTATTGTGGCACTCTTTTATTTGTGTTGTACAAACTGAAGAATAAAGCGGGTAGCTTTTCACAGACATATTACGCTGCTACAAGTTGTAGTAATAGAAGATATTAAGTCTTCTCATTATTTATATTCTCAATATAACAAACCGCTTTCGCGAATACTTTAGAAACTCAATAAGTTTCTTTGAGACTTACTACGGCACGATACCTTAGTGATAATTAATTTTCTTTCTCCAAAATAGTATAATTGGCTCTTCGAGAGCTCTTAACTAAGTTGTACTACCACATATTCATCATCATCCATATGGTGAATATCTCTTTTAAGGAGAAAGTTATACCGTTATGGTCATAGTCAAATCATTATAGGCAAGAAGTGTTGCTTTCATTACTTTTGCCTTGTAATAGTCACATTGCCATAATATTTTGGCATAATCACAATAGGTACGCGGTCAATAACCATTCATGCCATAATAATGAAATTATTTTCTTATTTTATCTCACACCTGCTTCTAGAGGTGAATGTGGTATATTCACTGCCACTAGCACATTCACATTCTTCCAATAATGAAATATATATTCATAAATCACATGTTGCCACATTCATATTATGAATATACCATAGTCATCTATATGTGCTTTACAAAATCTCATGTCAAATCGATGACAAATATTACTTTCACAGAGTGAATAATTATTTTGAGAATTCTTATTATCCTCATTACCACAATGATGACGATTATAATTTCGTCTATTGCCACGTCCACGTCCATTGATACCTTCATGGTAATAATTTTGACTTCTTTCATATTTATTACATATTGCTACCACATTCTCTTAAGGAAATGAGAATGAAACAAATTCAATGGGACGAGTTTTCACTTCTTTGCCCACAATCATACATGAATTTGTTCATGGCAAGGCATAAAAATTTTACCACTTCGGGTGGTTATAATTTCTTGCAAACTCTATTAGAGTTATAATCAAAATTTATTGTCTTTGCTTGCATTTAAAATTACATTATAGAATTTCAAGAACTTAAAAGAGAAAAATAAAGCAAAATACTTACCTTAAATCCAGAATTTATTCCAGAAGTAAGTTCATAAAATAATTGACAATCATGCTCAATATTATGTACAAATTGGGCACCATGCACGTATCCCAAAGCCTGGTGACCGAAGCAGATGCCTAGTATAAGAATATCGATCCATTCATGCAAGGGCGTCACACAAATGTCTACATCTTCTCTCCACGGGTGATTTATTTTTTCAAACGCTAGACAACTAATTAATAGTATATCTACAAATTAAAACAACCGCCTCTACTCAATTGGTTAGAGTATCGTGCAGATAACGTGTTATAAAACAATAAAAAAAGGAGAAGAGTAATTTAGAGAAAAGTAGAGAGAGAGAATTCTTATTGATTTGGGATGAATTACAATGGAATAGAACTCTCTATTTATAGGGGAAAAGTGACTTAGCCACCAAGTAACAAACCCTAAAATCTCTCTAAAATATAGACATTCACCTTAAATACAATTCTATTTATAACACTTTACTTAATTTGTATTTTTGAAGTTTAAATTTATGTGTGGCTTATTCTTTTTTCTAATTGAGATAATTATAGAAAATAAGAATTATTAAGATAAAATTACACAGTAAAGTAAGAAAAATTGTACGTATATCTTTAACTGGAAGGAACAAAAGTCAAAAGACTTGTCTTCTCGAATAGCTAAGCTCTTTGGTATAGTGAGAAGGGAAAGAAAAGTTAGGGATTTTTCTATGTATTATTTATTGAAAAATAGCAAAATGTGATAAATATCAGAAATAAATTTCATGTAAAGAGAATAAATAAATAGAACTAATTCATAAGAAAATGTGAATTTAATTACTCCGTAAAATTTGACGGAATTGAAGCTACAATTCTCATAAATCATACTATTAACTGATTAATTTTACACTAAAAAAGGTTTAGAAATGAAGCACAAATAATTAAAATATAGTAAAAAGGGAAGTATTTTTCTTTTCGTAGTAAAAATGGATCTTACAGCTCGGATCCGTCACTCAACCAATCAAATATCGAGTAGATCCACCAGCAATCGAGTTTAATTTCGATTTCAATATATTATTTCTCTGTCAATGAAACTTCCGATCTACGCACCCTTCTCTTCCCCAATTTCTTTAACGCACACTTAACACACACACACACACACACACACACACACACACAACTGCCCTTAACATCCGCACTCTCCGTTTTCTATCTTCGCCGATCTTAATACAAAATGCACTTTTCATTTTAGATCTGAGTTGAATTTGATCTCAAAAAGTCAGTTAGGGTTTCAAATACATAATAGCAAAATTGATTACTGTGATTGTGTTGTGTGGAGATATAGGGGAATTGTTTGAAAGATGTTGACGAAGTTCGAAACGAAGAGTAATCGAGTCAAAGGACTCAGCTTTCATACCAAAAGGCCATGGATCTTAGCTAGTCTTCATAGCGGTGTGATCCAGCTTTGGGATTACCGTATGGGAACACTCATTGATCGATTTGATGAGCACGATGGCCCTGTTCGCGGCGTTCATTTTCACAAATCTCAGCCTCTCTTTGTATCCGGAGGTTTGATTTCACTATTTTTCCTCTTTTTTTGAAAAAAATTTATGTATTGTTGCATAGCTGTTAATTAGTGCTATTGATTTCATGATAGTGGGATGGAGTGTGGATCTACTGATATGTGCTGATGAATACACGTGTGATCTATGAAATCAAAATGCTACCTTTGCTGAATTAGTGAAATTGATGATTGAATTTTTTTTTTTAATTTGATCTCTGTGATCAATGGTGTCAGCTAGGAATATCATTCGCATTATTGAATCCTATGCATCTGACTTAAATATGCGTGATGTATGGTTTTATTACTGTTTTGTTTTTGTATTGTGTATCCCCGATCAGATGGAATGCCCCTTGAATCATAGAAAATGTAATGTGATCTAACTTATTTTGGTCCATCGTTGAACTTTGTAAGAAATTTGGGCACTTTAATACTTTTTTTGACAGAAGCCTCTAGTGGTTTGATTTACACAAGAGATATTTTAGATTAGTGTTAAAAAGAAAATCAAGACACATTGTCAAAATCTGAAGGAATTGTGGACTCCTCTTTACATTCAAGGCTCAATGCTATAACATCCATATTAACATTGATGATTGGTGAACTCTATGATCTGAAATCTTTTATATAGTGCTGCAAGTGCTGCTGGGACAATAAGTTTACCTATCATCGCTAAGGCAAATGAATTAAGTAAATATATGAAGATTCAAGGCAAAAATTTAAAAGAATTGCAAGTCATTGTTGTCATCTTTGATTTACTTGTAAACATTTAAAGCTAATATCTTTGTGCACTTCAATAATGGAAATTCTGTGTTGGACTATTCTCAGTATATTTAATATTTAATATATTTAATCACTGTTCACTGCAGGAGATGACTACAAGATAAAAGTCTGGAATTATAAGCTGCATCGGTGCTTATTTACCCTTCTTGGACATCTTGATTATATCCGCACCGTTCAATTCCATCATGAATATCCCTGGATTGTCAGTGCAAGTGATGATCAGACAATCAGAATATGGAACTGGCAGTCTCGCAATTGTATTTCTGTCTTGACTGGGCACAACCATTATGTGATGTGTGCCTTATTTCATCCCAAAGAGGACTTGGTTGTTTCTGCATCATTGGATCAGACCGTTCGGGTCTGGGATATTGGTGCCCTAAGGAAGAAAACTGTT
The DNA here is from genome assembly GCA_002018475.1 of Nicotiana obtusifolia. Lineage (NCBI taxonomy): Eukaryota > Viridiplantae > Streptophyta > Magnoliopsida > Solanales > Solanaceae > Nicotiana > Nicotiana obtusifolia. The sequence goes on from MCJB01049917.1 coordinate 77,472, forward strand.
TCTCCTGCTGATGACATCTTGCGCTTGAGCCAGATGAACACTGACTTCTTTGGTGGAGTAGATGCTGTTGTGAAATATGTCTTGGAGGGTCACGATCGAGGGGTTAACTGGGCTTCATTTCATCCTACGCTGCCCCTGATTGTCTCTGGTGCAGATGATCGCCAGGTGAAAATCTGGCGGATGAATGGTATGTTCTGAAATCTTAAAGTATTTTTTACTGCAGCTGTAAAAGCTTTCTCACATATCGATTGAACATTTATCACCAAATTTGCTTAATTGGTTGTAAACATAAATTTAACAGGTTTGTGCTGTTTGACATATTTCACCGTTGTATATCGATCTAGCTGTAATAAGAGATTTTTGGTTGTCCACTATGCTAGAGAAATAGGATTTTTGATAAAGCTTGTCAACTAGGGACTCCTTATTCAGTTGAAACTGTCTCTTTATGCTGAGCTGTAGTTTCTTGGTATTCATAAAGAGACGAATGTTGCTTCGTAATTGTTTTATGTAGAACGATATATCATAGATGTAATCTCAATTTTTCTTTTTTTCCTGGAGAGGAATGTTCACCTTGAATTAAATTGATGTAAAACAAGTGCTGCTTCAGCTTGGATTAGGTTTTCAGCTGGTAGAACCATGAATAATTTAATGCGTTTGTTGATATTAATTTTTTCAGTTCATCAAGTTGAGATTATACATTGCTAATTGTGTTTGATATTTGCAGATACAAAGGCTTGGGAGGTGGACACATTGAGAGGCCATATGAACAATGTATCATGTGTTCAGTTCCATGCGAAGCAAGATATTATTGTTTCAAATTCAGAGGATAAGAGCATTCGCATGTGGGATGCTACAAAAAGGACTGGTCTTCAGACTTTCCGCAGGGAGCATGACAGATTCTGGATCCTTGCAGCTCATCCTGAGATGAATCTTCTAGCAGCTGGTCATGACAGTGGGATGATAGTGTTCAAGTTGGAGAGAGAACGCCCTGCTTTTTCTGTGAGCAGTGATTCCTTGTTTTATGTGAAGGATCGTTTTCTCCGTGTGTACGAGTACTCAACTCAGAAGGAGAATCAGTTGATACCAATTAGAAGACCTGGTTCAAACAGTCTGAACCAAGGTCCACGAACTCTCTCTTACAGTCCTACTGAAAATGCTGTTTTGATCTGTTCAGATGTGGATGGGGGTTCCTACGAACTGTACATCATACCTAAAGACAGTTATGGTAGGGGTGATACTGCTCAAGATGCAAAAAGGGGAACTGGAGGATCAGCAGTGTTTGTTGCTCGTAACAGGTTTGCAGTGCTTGAGAAGAGCACCAACCAAGTCCTGGTCAAAAATATGAAAAATGAGACCGTTAAGAAAAGCCTTCTTCCTACTGTTACTGATGCTATATTTTATGCCGGCACAGGAAACTTACTATGCAGGGCAGAGGACAGAGTTGTTATTTTCGATCTCCAGCAGAGAATTGTTCTTGGAGAGCTTCAAACTCCTTTCATCAGATATGTTGTTTGGTCATCGGACATGGAAAGTGTCGCTTTGCTTAGCAAGCACTCCATAGTAATAGCCGATAAGAAGCTTGTGCACCGTTGCACTCTTCACGAGACAATTCGTGTCAAGAGTGGTGCCTGGGATGACAACGGGGTCTTCATATATACAACTCTCACCCACATCAAGTATTGTCTTCCCAATGGAGACAGTGGAATCATCAAAACCTTAGACGTCCCAGTCTACATTACTAAGATATACGGGAACACTATCTTTTGCTTGGATCGAGATGGGAAAAACCGTCCTATCATTATTGATTCAACTGAATACATATTCAAGCTAGCCCTGCTTAAAAAGAGATATGACCAGGTTATGAGTATGATAAGAAACTCCGAGCTTTGTGGTCAAGCCATGATTGCCTATTTGCAGCAGAAGGGTTTTCCTGAGGTTGCCCTTCATTTTGTTAAGGATGAGCTTACTCGTTTCAACTTAGCACTTGAAAGTGGGAACATTGAGATAGCTCTTGAATCTGCTAAGAAGCTTGATCAGAAAGATCATTGGTATAGGCTTGGGGTGGAGGCCCTTCGGCAGGGTAATGCAGGTATTGTTGAATACGCCTATCAGAAGACGAAGAACTTTGAGAGGCTCTCTTTCCTTTATCTAATAACAGGAAACCTGGATAAGTTATCGAAAATGATGAAAATTGCTGAGGTAAAAAATGAAGTTATGGGTCAATTCCACGATGCCTTGTACCTTGGTGATGTTCGTGAGCGTGTTAAGATTTTGGAAAATGCTGGTCATTTGCCCCTCGCATATATCACAGCTACGACCCATGGGCTCAAGGATATTGCTGAGCGTCTTGCAGAAGAACTGGGTGATAATGTTCCATCATTACCAAAGGAGAAAAAAGCATCTCTGCTGCTGCCCCCAACTCCTATCTTGGGTGGGGCGGACTGGCCTCTATTGATGGTGACAAAAGGGATATTTGAAGGTGGTCTGGATGCTACAGTCAGGGGTGGACATGAGGAGTATGAAGATGTTGCAGATGCTAATTGGGGTGAGTCACTGGATATAGCTGAGGTGGAAAATCTGCAGAACGGGGATATCAGTATGGTGCTTGAGGACGAGGATGGACAAGAAGAAAATGACGGGGAAGTGGGATGGGATCTTGAGGATCTGGATCTGCCACCTGATACTGACACACCAAAAACTGCTTCAAATGCTCGCTCTTCTGTTTTTGTTACCCCAACCCCTGGCATGCCTGTGAGCCAGATTTGGGTCCAAAAATCATCTCTTGCTGCTGAACATGCAGCTGCTGGCAATTTCGACACTGCTATGCGGTTGCTGAGCCGGCAACTAGGGATTAAGAATTTCTCTCCTTTAAAGCAATTGTTTGCTGATCTACATATGGGAAGCCACACACATCTACGTGCCTTCTCCTCGGCACCAGTTATCTCTTTTGCAATTGAGAGAGGTTGGAGTGAGTCAGCTAGTCCCAATGTGCGCGGTCCACCTGCACTTGTCTTCAATTTTGGTCAGCTGGAAGAAAAACTTAAAGGTGGTTATAGGGCCACTACTGCTGGGAAATTTTCTGATGCGCTTAGATTATTCCTGAGCATTCTTCACATTATTCCCCTGATTGTGGTTGAGTCAAGGCGAGAGGTGGATGAGGTCAAGGAATTGATTATTATAGTGAAGGAGTACGTTTTGGGTTTACAGATGGAGCTTAAGAGGAAGGAATTAAAAGATAATCCTGTTCGTCAGCAGGAGTTGGCTGCCTACTTCACACACTGTAATCTGCAGCTTCCACACTTGAGACTCGCATTACAGAATGCTATGTCTGTCTGCTTTAAGGCAGGCAATCTTAGCCCAGCAGCTAACTTTGCTAGAAGACTCTTGGAGACAAATCCAACCAATGAAAGCCAAGCCAAAATAGCCCGCCAGGTTCTGCAACAAGCTGAAAAAAATATGCGAGATACTACAGAGTTGAATTATGACTTCAGAAATCCTTTTGTGGTCTGTGGCGCAACATATGTCCCCATATACAGAGGCCAGAAGGATGTCACTTGCCCTTATTGTGCTACTCATTTTGTTCCAGCCCAGCAAGGACAGCTTTGTACTGTTTGCGATCTTGCAGTTGTAGGAGCAGATGCATCTGGTTTACTTTGCTCACCTTCGCAGGTCAGATAATTTCAGTTTTTTCACATCAGTTCTTTTGGCCGTCACTAAGAAGCATCCAATTCTACAATTAGAAGTTAGGCATGAGTATGGACAGACCTGCTTTTCATCGGATTGTACCTCTGGTTTATATATGTTTTGATTTTTGCATTAGTTTTATGGACCTAATTGCCCTTCTTTTTAAGTTTTATTATGATTACAATTTTGATTGTAATAAAGCATGTAAGATTGACTTGGACCTATTCTTTGAAGCGTATTTTCACCTAGTTTGACAGGTCTAAGGATCAAAATCCAGAGAACTTGAATGCTGGTCGCTCCTCATAGTTCCAGTTTTTTAATTTGACCTGAAACTGAAGCTGGAGATAAATTTGAACGTTGGTGCAGAATTTAGGCATTGCCAGGTCCTAGTAACCCATGTCTTCTCTTTAATATCACTACGAATTCATTTCATTTGGTGAATCATTGCTATTTGCAGTTTTAATTAAATCATACATTAATTTATATTGTTAGATGAGGAAAAGGTATCTAAACATCTTCAGGATGCTGTGTAAGGGGTAGCTGTTGGCCTTGTAATAGTTTTCGGAGAATTATTACAGTAGTTCGTTTATTTGCTATAATCTCCAGCGTTTCTTTGGAAAATGAATTCGGTCGTACCAAACAAGTAAACAATTATCAAGGTAGTTAGGAGAGGCCAAGGACGTTTTCTATTCTATGGAATTGAATTTTGTTACTGGTAATCACTTACAAGGCCTTAACCATTTGACACGGAGTTTCGAGACCACTAGCAGTTTCTGTGCAACTAATGATTGTTAGTAGTATTTTGTTGGCAGTGGGATGGATAGATGGTAAAACATATTACTCAATGTATTCATTTTATGTAGCTAAGCTAATCATGTTACGTTGCTACGCTAAACTTGCCAAATAATTTATCAGCCCTATCAAGCTCCTGTATAGTCAATCATTTTAAATGTTAAGAATGTGATTAATTATACAAAAAATAATTAAAATGAATAATTCATATCTATGTCTTCTTGTGTTGTCATACCAACCTCAAGACCCTGTTACGAGACAGCACAAAAACATAGTTTGGGCCAAAAAGTTTTTAAGTCCCTGTTCTCCTTGAATGGATCATGCCCTTATCTGGGTTATTGGCTCATGATTCACCAACTCAGTCTTCTCATGGTTAATATATGTCTTTTTTTTTTTTTTTAATTTTACTTTATAAATTATACCCATAAGAGTTCTGCGTATTGCGTATTATATCAAAAGAAGTACAACAATAGAGGGGGCTATACCTGACCTCTTTGATTCAATAACAGAAGACATTCCATCGGATAAAAAAGAAATAGAGGAGTGAATCTGGGAACTCCTCTATACAATTGCCATAACCACCTCTATTATACTACAATGTACAGTCAACTAACTCGAATTATTACACAATACTCAGAACTCGTATTATGAGGGGTTTAATTTTTCCTTTTTGCGTACAACCTTTTTATAACAATACTATAGAAAGAAAAGCTGGTATGGTGAGACAGTTAACTAACATGCAATAATTGGTTTAAAATTTAAGTACACTATTTTTTTTTTTTGTAGAAGTTTCTTTATATTGACAGTTTATATATATGGAATGCTTTTTTTTGTTTAAATTTTTGTAGAAGTTTTTGTAAATAATTTTACACTGCTACACAATTTGAAAGCGATTAGATAAAACTACCTATTGGTGTATATAACTATCTATGAGCTCCAGTAACTATGCATGCTTACTCCAAAATCGACAAGAAAAACATGCATTTACAGAAAAAATAATTTACTTATTATTATAAGGAGGAGTAACTATACATGCTTAATTTTTTTGATTTGTGACAGCTAAAGCCTACCTACACGAATAGATAAAGCTAATTTTGTCCTTTCTCCATGAAATGGTTGAAGCTAGATCCAAAACAATAAGGAGAAGTAGGCTGGCCTTCAAGGAGAAATTTGGAAGTACCTCCTCTGTCGCAATTTATGTGGCGAACTTCATATTTCAAAAGTCAAACTTCTTAATTTTTTATCGTGAATTCGAATATAAAATTTTTAAATTTTTAAAAATAAAATTTGTATTCTACCATATAAATTGGGACCGTGGGAGTAATATAATTTTTTAATGAAAGATACTGAAAATCAGAAATGAATGTCCAAAGAGTAAAAAGAAGTTTCACATTTATATAAAGCACAAGAACATGTCTGGCTGTTTCTGGATAGTAACATGAATTTTTGCTTTCCAAAAGATGATACCGCTGTCCTTATATAAGTGAATGGTACTTTCCTTTTTGCAATAATAACCCTAATAACCGACCTTCATCACAAAACCTAGCTAATTACCTAGCTTAGCTTTCCATTAATGCATCAAAATTGCTTGGGTTTGTCAAAAGTTGGTGTCCTACCATGTGGCTACTAGGCAAAGTACTGTGACATCTCTTTACACTGTGGTTGAAGATTGTTAACTATTGAGTAATTTGTAGTAATAGATTAATTTAGGTGAAAAGTATAGCACTTCACTATTCACCAAAGTTATTATAGTGCTCTTCTAGTGGATTAAAGCGCGCAATAATGCAAAATAAAAGTGGATTGCTTCCTTATGCTCTCGTTTGGATTCATAAGATGTGACAATTGTTATATGAAGGCTCTGTTTTTTTTAGTATCAAAAAATATTTTTTTAAAAATTTGTATCAATTATTATTAGTGGTGGCACAATGGTTAAAAGAAAACGGTTATCCACCCATATTATCCATTAAAATATGGGTTGGATAATGAACTTTTTTAAAACGGGTCAATTATGGATAAGTACCATATTATCTACTTAGAAAATGGATAACAATGAATAACTAATCGATTTAACTTTTACATGTGTAAATACTCAAATTGAGAGTTTCTCAGGTTTGGGAGATTAGAAATTCTCCCAAAAGTCTATGTGATTATATTCAAGAAGCCATGGATAATATGAATATTCATGTCATCTACCGTTTAACCCCTTTTTTAACCGTATTAAATATTGATCGGATAAGATAATTTATCCGTTTTGCATTACTCGTTTTCGACCCATTCGTAACCGATTCGACCCACCAGTTTGTCACCCCTAATTGTCATTATGTTAAGCAAATGAATAGCCATAGTGGGACCCAGTACTAAGTTGACATGGACCCACCATGTGATGACTAGGACGGTCCCCGTCTCCTTCTCCTTCCTTAACGATGTTTAATCACGAAACTGAAGTTTTTGAGTGTTCCGTACGATGGCGACTTGTGAAGGAGCTTTCCTTTATATTCATAACAATGGAAAAATCCATTAAAGAAAGTTTTACCTAAACCCTAGATATACATAAAAGCACCTTTACTCTTCCGTCAAACATTTAAGATTTTCAAATCCATATACAAGTACAAGTTCTCTTTTTTTTTTTGATTTTTCATGCGATGTTCTGATATTTATTTAGAGTCCCGACTAATCTAAATTCATACCAAAAAAATCATACTTTACTAATAATCAAGACTCTCACTAAGATGGAGTTTTTACTTGTTGGTCTCTCTCTTATAATGGTATATACACTAAATGTCTCATATCTAAAGTACTATAGCTAGTACTAATAGGAGTACTTGTAATTAGGTTGAACGTCATAAACTCTATATCTCACACCCACAATATAGGTTAGTTTTCCTTTTCAGTTTCATTGTAAAGAAAATTAATGAAGCCTCCAGCTAGAAAACCAATTGAAGTATTATACTCCCTCCGTTCACTTAGCTTTTACTTGTTCACTATTAATTTTATACATTCTTTAAAAAATAATAAATGAAGCGTATAATTTATCATATTATCCATATTAATTTATGCATATTTTTAATAGATTTGAGAAAATTATTGGAAATGAGTAATTAATACTATGGATATAATAGGAAAAAAGAAATTATTTTATTTTAATATGCTAAAAGTAACAAGTAAAAGTGAAAATGAATAATAGACAAGTAAAAGTGAATTACTCTACTAAATACTATTTCCCTCGTTCTATAATAAGTGACATTTTGGCATTTTTGTTTTGGTCCAAAATAAGTGTACTTTTACATAATCAAGAAGGAATTAATTTTATTTTTTCAAAATTTACCCTTATTTACATATCCCAATTTGTTAAAGTAACAATCAATTAAGGGTAACTTAGTGAATACATTTTTTTTCCTCTAGAAGCTAATATTTTTTTAAGGGTCATGCGAAATACTAAAAAATCATTTATTATGAATCGAAAGGACTAATATTCTTTAATAAACTAAGCCGGTTAATCACATATGTAGTTCTCACTGAATTGAATGAGCTATAATAGACGGTTTCTGGTGATCATTAAGGAGTTCTTAAATGTACCAGTGAACAGGTTGTATAAAACATGTTACAGTAGCCCAAGTGAATGCAAATATCCTAAGAATTTATTACTAGGGATAAATATTTCAACTTCCTAAGAATATTATATGTGAGCATGTTATATGTGAACAGGTTCGTATAAAATTTGTTGATTTAACATTGAAGTCAAAATAACCCGTTAAAGTCAGATCAGTGCTCTCCAATTTTTTTCTTTTTCTATTTCATTGATTTGTAAGATATTGAGTTACGTAGCTGACAATTTATGGATCGTCAAGGAGAACTTGTAATTCAAATATTAAAAGGGGAAGGGAGTTGTTCATGGAGCTAACAAGGAGATAATAGAGAGAGAAAGAGAATGTTGTGGAGAAATTGATTCTATTATTCTTAATGTATATTTATACGTGTGTATCCACTTATATATATTCTCATTAACTACTCTAACAATACATATAAGCAGCTATTAATACTAAACTAACACTAACTAGTTCTGTACAGCTAACATTGTTAATGTACAACCCTGCAATGCACCTATTAGTTTCAACACTCCCCTCAAGTAATTGGGTGATGAAAAATGTTTTTCATACCCAACTTGCAAACCATTTTATTGTGCAGTTGCTTCCTAAGTGCCTTGGTTAATGTGTCTCCGAGCTAATCCTTGCTGGACACATGTAAAGTCTTTATCATCCCTGTTGTAATTTTTCTCTAATAAAATGACAGTCAATTTCTATATGCTTGACACGTTCATGATACATTGGATTGGATACAATCTGCAGTGCTACTTTATTATCACAATACAACTCCATGGGCGGATCAACTTTCACACCCAGTTCTTCAAGCAATCCCTGTATCCATACCAACTCAGCTACAGTTGTAGCCATACTCCTGTATTCTGCCTCTGCTGAGCTTCTTGAAATTATACTCTGCTTCTTGGATTTCCAGGAGAACATTGAGTCTCCAAGTTTAATGCACTAACCCGTTACTAATTTTCTAGTCACTAGACATGATGCCTAGTCTGCATCACAAAATGCAACAACATTACCACTATGTTTGCTACTCATCAGTAGGCCTTACCCTGGACAGTCTTTCACATATCTTACTATACTTAGGGTTGCATCATAATAAGACTGCATTGGTGCATTCGTGAACTAGCTTAACATCTGAACTACAAAAGAGATGTCTGGTCTTGTGATAACCAAAAACAAAAGCCTGCCAATTAATCTTTGGTATACCCTCATGTCCTCAAGTTCAGGGTCACCCTCTTGTATGCCAAACAACTTGTCATACTCCACACTTCTCACACATTCTGATGCAATGGGAATGTAACTAGTTCCCCCCCCCCCCC
>MCJB01049917.1:86882-108821 GCA_002018475.1 Nicotiana obtusifolia
CCCCCCCCCCCCAAGCCACATCCTGAGATAAGCTCTAGAGCATTGTAACGATTGGACCGGTCGTTTTGAACTCTAGCGTGTCGGTCAGCGATTTGAGGCCTTGAGTAGCTTCACTTCAAGTATTATGACTTGTACGTGTAGTTGGAATTGAATTTCGGGAAGTTCGGAGTTGATTTGGAAAAATAATTCTAATTTCGGAAGCTTTAAATTGGAAGAATTGACTAAGGTATGACTTTTGAGTAAACGACCTCAGAATCGAGATTTGAACATTTCAATGGGTTTGTATAATAATTTCGGACTTGGACATATGTTCGGGTTGAGTATCGGGTAGCCTAGGAGCATTTCAGCACTTATTGTGGAAGTTGACATTTTGAAGGTTTTAGAATTTTTCAACTTTGGTTTGAGGTGGACTTTGTTGTTAACGGTGTCCGTTTGGGGTTTCGAGCCTTGGAACATGTTCGTATCAACATTTGTAACTTATGCATAACGTTTGGCGTCATTCCAAGATGTTTACGTATAATTCGGACGCGTTCGATTAAGTTTAAAGTTTTAAAGTTCAAAGAAAGATTTCGATCGTCGATTCATAATTTTTATATTGTTTGGAGTGATTTGGGGCTTCGACTAAGTTCGTATCATATTTTAGGATGTGATGGTATGGTTGAATAGGATCTCAGGGGCCTCGAGTACGAATCAGGATGGAATTGGGTTGAGTTTTGATCTTAAGGAATTGCTGAAGCTTAAGGCTTCTGGTATGATCTCACCTACGAAGTCTATGGCCGTAGTTGTGAGACCCCAAAAGCGGGCAAGAGTCGCAGAAGCGGTCTTGGGTGAGTTGGACAATGGTCGCAGGTGCGACGAGGCTCCGCAGATGCGGAGTTGGAGAGGTGTGGTTGGCCCCACAGAAGCGAAAAGGATAACGCAGGCGTGGAAGCGCAGAAGCGAGCGAAGGGCCACAGTAGCACCCTCAAAGGTGCGAGCCTTGGGCCGCATGTGCGGCTGATTGAGGCCTAAGTGACTTCCGCAGGAGTGGACATTTTTCCGCAGAAGCGGAGCCGCATGTGCGGTGCCCGCAAGTGCGAAGACGCCGGGCAGAATATATGTTGCTCAATCAGGATTTTTGCTCATTTCACTCATTTCTCCCTCTTGGTTTCGGTGATTTTTGGAGAGCTTCAAGGGGAGATTTTCATCTTATATGGCAAGGTAAGTTATTTCCACATATTGTAAGTTAAATACATGGATTCTATAAGGATTTAAACATGAAAATTCGTAGAAATTATTTTGGTAGAAAACCTAGAATTTAGTATTTTTGGATTTTGACCACGAAATTTAGACGTGGAATGAAATAAATCATATATTTGAGTTCGTTGAGTCATAGATTAAGTTTATCTTAAAAATTTTTCTGAATCTGGGCACGTTAGCCCGAGGGTTGACTTTATTGATTTTTCTAGCGGAGTTGGAATCATTATAAATTGTTAAAATTTAAGCACTGAAATATATTTTGATTGATTTACATGTTATTTGACTAGTTTGGGGACGTTTGGCTTTGAGTTGAGGTCTTAGAGAGGCGTTGAAGCCGGTTATAGAACTTCGCAGCGAGGTAAGTCTCCTGTCTAACTTTGTGAGGGGAAAAATACCCGTAGGTGATGTAATGATTATATGCTAATAGTTGTGGATGCTACGTAAGCACAAGATGACAAGAGTCCTACGTAGCTAAAGCATGTTTATGTCCGGGTAGGCTTAGGATTTTACCATGTAATACTTGAAATGTTTCAGTTCATTCTGCTGGCTTAATTAATTGAAAATATAATTGAACTTGATTTGGAAATACATGCATATATGTTAGGCCGAGCCTATTACCTTGAGTTTTTGGCAAATAATTTGAGAAACGGTAAAGGTTATACTCACTTTGTGTTCATATACTGCATAGTAAGCTCGTGTCTCGTAATCCATAATTCCTTTCCTTTCTTGTGGAGCGGGCCGAACGCCTCCGTAGGATTATGTACCACACTCTCATGGGAGCGGGCCATGACAAGATAAGTTATTCCCACCTATTGTAAGTTACATACATGGATTCTATAAGGATTTAAACATGAAAATTAGTAGAAATTATGGGATTTTGGTAGAAAACCTAAAATTTGGTATATATGAATTTTGACCACGAAATTTGGACATGAAATTTGAAATAAATCATATATTTGAGTTCATAGCGTCATGGGTAAAGTTTATCTTTAGCGTCATGGGTAAAGTTTATCTTTGAAATTTTTTGGAATCCAGACACGTGGGTTCGAGGGTTGACTTTATTGACTTTTCGAGCAGAGTTGGGAATCATTATAAATTGTTAAATTTTAAGCATTGGAGTATATTTTGATTGATTTACACATTGTTTGACTAGTTTCGGGACATTTGGCTTGAGTTGAGGTGTTAGAGAGGCGTTGGAGCTGGTTATGAAACTTCGGAACGAGGTAAGTCTCCTGTCTAACTTTGTGAGGGGAAAACTAACCCCCTAGGTGATGTAATTGTTATGTGCTAATAGTTATGGGTGCTACATATGCACAAGGTGACGAGAGTTAGTACGTGGCTAAAGCATGTTTATGTCGGGTAAACTTAGGACTTTACCATGTAATACTTGAAATATTTCAATTTGTTCTGCTGGCTTAATTAATTGAAAATATAATTGAACTTGATTTAGAAATACATGCATAGATGTTAGGTCGAGCCTTATTACCTTGATTTTTTGGAGAGTAATTTGAGAAACGGTAAACGTTATACTCACCTTGTGTTCATATACTGTATCGTAAGCTCATGTCTCGTAATTCGATAATTCCTTTCCTTTCTTGTGGAGTAGCCGAACGCCTCGACAGGATTATGTACCACACTCTTATGGGAGCTGGCCGTCCACCTCGGCAGTATAAAAGATGCATCTATTGTTCGTGCCGCTCGACCCTCGGCAGTGTACACATTTTGATGGAATCGCGCCGGTCGCCTCGACAGTATCGTATGATTTCTGAATCTGGCTGTTTGACTGCGTCCAAATGCACACCCTAAAACAAGATATGAGACGGTCGATTGCAATAATAGTAATCCAACGAAGAGTCGAGATCGAATCTACATGGAGCTAGATTGGAGTTAGAGGTATATATTATAATGCGTGAAATTGTATTATTTATATTTGCACTTCCATAAAAAGGGTTTTGTTTCTATCTCTAATTTTACACTCAAGTTGGCAGAATAAAGAAATAAGACTAGGATAGTTATTTTTTTGATGTTTTTCAAATTGGTAAAAAGCCTAGTGTTGGGACCACTACCGAGGTGTTTGCCTAATGGGATAAAGACCTTATTGCTTGTTTTGTTGATCGGGGTGTGTTATAGCTATCAACTCTCAATTATTCACTAGATACCTCTCGGTCAAAGAGTGATTTTGTCCAATTTGATTTTCTTAAGACCAAATGGGTATAACACAAAACAGTTAATAAAAGCTCAAGTCGGGTTATTACTATATCTAGGTTGAACCCTTTAGTCAACCTCTCGATTGACCCAACTCCTTGTTAGCCAAGTTTTCCTAGACTAAGCCTCTCTTTCTCAAGTAGTGACTACGTCAAATAGGCATGAACTAATGTTTGCAACCCTTAATTCTACAAATTAAAGCATGAACTAAGTCTTTTTCAAAAGAAAAGTCTTCCGACTGAACAAAGGGAGCAGGCTGGATACTAAAAGAATTCGATACAGCGGGGGGGAATGAAGGTTCCCCAATTGGATAATACTTTTTTTTAATGCTGACATGACAGGGGAAAGAGGCTTGCAGAGTATGTCTTTGATGACCGAATAAAGGAGAAAAATAAAACTTTAAGGGCCACCAAATCGCTTGGGAATTATACAACCACCGAACCTTCTTTATCATGATTCGACCCATACCTCAGACCCAAGATCGAGCACCAGAGCTGCTCATAAAGGCAAGACTCATGTAACAACAAGCTAGACCGAAGCTCAGCCATAGTTGGTTTTGGTCGTTGAAGCTTCGCCGTAGTGACAAAGCTTTCATAGTCTGAAGGCAGGCCAGCAAGAAGGAATGTAAACATATCAGATTGGGACACCGGTGCATTGATAGATGCCAAGGAGTCACAACTGTTCTTGAATGTACGAAGGTAAGCCGCCATAAACTGATTTCCTTTCTTCTCTCTTTCACTATCATGTTCCTCACTAACTCGAAAGGCTTTCTTTAAACCATACTTTGGGGAGGGGATCTTTGAACCTTGTTTGAGCTCCTCTTCCCCTTTCTAGACAAGAAAGGAGAAGGGGAAGGGGAACTCCTTTCTTTTCGTTTTCACTTACATACGCGAATCTAGGTCCAGCCTCGCTTGCATTCAGTTATCAAGGGGGATGTCTACTCTTTCGTTTACATACGCAAGCTCCCGATTAGTCGCAATCGCACTTCTGTGCAATATCCAACGCATATTAAAGCACTTTTCGGCCAAGCATCAACAGAGTAGCCTGCGGATTGGTGCCCGGTGACACAGTAAAGGTTGAACCATCAACAACTCTGAGTGCCCCAGTCTTAAGTTCCTATCAACCACTTNAAAGGAGAAAAATAAAACTTTAAGGGCCACCAAATCGCTTGGGAATTATACAACCACCGAACCTTCTTTATCATGATTCGACCCATACCTCAGACCCAAGATCGAGCACCAGAGCTGCTCATAAAGGCAAGACTCATGTAACAACAAGCTAGACCGAAGCTCAGCCATAGTTGGTTTTGGTCGTTGAAGCTTCGCCGTAGTGACAAAGCTTTCATAGTCCGAAGGCAGGCCAGCAAGAAGGAATGTAAACATATCAGATTGGGACACCGGTGCATTGATAGATGCCAAGGAGTCACAACTGTTCTTGAATGTACGAAGGTAAGCCGCCATAAACAGCCCCTATTGCCCAAGGGCAAGGCCACGCTAGGCCATTCTAGAACCTTCTATAGAATGCTAGCTTCTTGTAGCTTGTATGGCAGCCCACGCATCTGGTCTAGTAGGTGTACTAGTAAGGAAGCGAGGTACTGAGTTTAGCGTCGACAAGGCAAGTAGTGGATCTTTATTATCGAATGATATGGGAGACAGTCAAAGCATCAGTCTCAGCATCAACAGAAGAAAAGGACTGACCGACCGCCGTTCAAGAGAGATCCCGAAGGCTCGAACTTTTTGCTAGCTTTGAAAGATGGGCCGAAGGAAAGAGGAAGACCAAACAAAGTCGCGGTCAAAGCAAAGAAAAAGATGCCAAAAAAGATTCACTAGCTAAATAAAAAATACCTAATCATAAACAAGCACTAATGTATTTACCCATAAAGGCAACACACTAGAGTTGGGTCTAGTAAAAATCTAGCTACTCATGCTTGGGTTTGAAGAAGAAGAAGAAAGACTAATTAAAGTCATAATGTGCGGTCCGCAAGGCACTATTTTGCGGTCTGCAATAGTATGATTGCGGTCGCACAAATCTTGTGCGTACCGCAATTCGAGGAAACTTTGCACTTGGATTTTTGTGAACTCTCTGATCTTGGATCCTAAGCCAGCTTTTGCGGCAGCACCAATTCATGTGCGGTCCGCATTTTGCTTAGAAGTCTGCTGAGTTTTTCTTCCTTGATTGCGGCCGCAGATGGAATTCTGCGGACCGCACATTGTAAGCTTATGTGCCTTTTATTGCTTTGTGTTTAAACTACTCCTTTTTTAGTCGGGTTTCGTATGGAGAGTCCAACATCCAGCATTCCTACAATTCTGCATATTTCATTAATTTCGAAAACACAATTCAATGCTTTTAGACTAAAACAAAAGTTAAAAGGCGCTAATAAGTAGTCAAAATTCTCACTTATCAACTCTCCCAAACTTAAGTCTTTGCTTTTTCCTCAAGCAAATAAAATAGTTACCTCCTCCACAAGTTAAGGGTCATTTCAGCTAGTCAAAGGTGAGCAATACACACATTGGTTGGGACCAATAATTACCCACACTACTTATGTATTATCAACAAGGCGATAAGTTGAACATTCATGCATATATGGTTCTAATGTGAAACTTGAGCATTAAGAGTTGACTTTATTCATCACGGAAGCTCGCTCTCTCATGTAGGTCATTATGGATCCCAAACTCCTCCCCCTCTACTCTCCGTTTGCATAGCTTACTTAAGAAATTTTGGAAGATTGTGTTGGTTACAGTTTTACCTCACTACTACTGTTGTGCTTCTTAATACATTTATGATTTACCATGTTGATTTATTGGACCACTAGTAAGTGTCGATGCGACCCCTCGTCATTACTTCTCCGGGGTTAGGCTAAATACTTATTGGATACGCATTGATTTATGTACTCATGATGTACTTCTGTACTATATTTTTAGGATCTGACAGGTTCATTTGGTGATCATCTTAGCGGATAGGCGCAACTGTTGAGGAGACTTTATGTGAGCTGCATTCCAGGCTACGCATCGCAGTCCATAGAGTCTCCATCGTACTATTTATTTTATCTTGTCTCATTTACATTCTAGACAGTTGTTGTATTATTATTGTATTCCTTAGTAAATACTCATGCACTTGCGAAACCAGGTTTTGGGATATAGTAGTATATGCTTATGGTTCTCTATATTTTCGTCATTTTCAGTTGATAGACTCTAGTGAGATTTTCTTATCAACTCATTCTTTTAGGTTTGTCCAAACACTATAGGCATTGGTTGAGTACATTATTTCATTTTCTAGTTCTTTAGATACTGAATTAGTGATGCAGAAATGCACAAAGGCATTACATCTCTCTCATTCGTGTTCTTCTATGTACCCTAGTTTATTTTTTGCTAGTAAAGTAACTCGCACGGAATTTCTCTAAGCTGTGTAATTCTCTATTCTCGTTAATTATAGAGGGATTAGAACACTACCTGGACTGTCGGAAGGATGTAAGTAGTGAGGATGCCTGGGATGTATGTCCGTAAATTTTTCTCCGTTGTCCTTCTCAATTTCCAAAGTTGCGTTCGTCATCTTCAAAACTTGTAATCAATGAGTCAAAAAAAATTTTCAAGGTCGATCTTCAAGGAAGAGCTTATTCCTTGTAGGAATTTATAAATTTCAGGGGGTGAAATCGATGATTATCGCAAACCCTAAAATTTGTCCAAATATCTGCCGAACTCTCTTTACATCTCAATTTTCAAACGAAATTGAGCGGATATCTCAACACTAGCCTTCAATTCTTCAATGATTCTGCTCGAAACCGCCATGAATCAATGGCTCTGATACCATATTGAAAAGGGAAGGGAAGCTGTTCATCGAGCTAAGAAGGAGATAGCATAGAGAGAGAGAAAGAGAATGTTCTGGAGAAATTAGATTCTATTATTCTCAATGTATATTTACACGTGTGTATCCACTTATGTGTATATATATATATCTTCACTAACTACTCTAACGATATATATAAACAACTATTAATACTAAACTAACACTAATTAATTCTATACAACTAACGCTGCTAATGTACAATCCTGCACTGCACCTATTAGTTTCAATACCAAAAATACATTCTCTTCCTACATATATATTTTTTATACTACTCGAGAGTATTCCTCTGGTTAATAAGTATAAGATTCATTGTGTCAAGTAATTAGTGAGCTGCTAATCATCTCAATTATAGTACAAGCTAAGAAAGTAAAGAAAAAATTAATACGTTAAAGTTAACATCTTGGTTCCATATGTCATTCAAACTTTTGGAAGCAATTTCACTGTAGAATGAACTTAAACGAACAGAATACTTGGTGTTTATCCCCTTTTGTCCTTATTTAAAAAAAAAAAAAAAAAAACAAACCTGCATGATGGCGGGGGGCTGATATCCCTATTGCCTATCTAATCTTTCTATTGTTAATTAGAGTCTCGAATTCAAACTCTATAATATATTTTCTTTTAATTGATCTTATTCGGATCAATGAGATAATCAGACCCCAAATAATTATCAAATAAAAATTTTACAAAAAAATAAAATCTTACTTTTTAACTAAGATGTGTTTAATTACACGGCGTGGGCCTTTTAATTGCTGTGGAAAGAAACTGAAAAACAAAAAGAAGAGTCAACTCCGTAACGAGTTGGTAGATACAGTAGTAGTTACTGTAAAATAAAGGCAAAGGAATGGCGCAGGGCTCGATAAAACTCTAAAAGGACAGAATTATTGGGAATTGCAAAATAAATCCATATTCACTCTACTCTTTCTTTCACTCCTCAGTTTTCTCTTCATTCATTCGAACTCAAAATCGGCTCTTTTTATTACGTACTACTTGTCATCCCTCTTTTTGTCTTCTGCATTGAATTGATTTTACCTCTACCAAATCCCATTTTCCCCTTAAAATTCACTTTTCTTCTTTGCTCAGCTGATTTCCTGGGATAATAAAACCTTTGTTTCGTTTATTGCTCCCACAAAAATTTATTATGCTTTTCTCATGTTACCTTTTTATTATTTGCAAATCGAGCAAGGGAACACTTACTTTAATTTTTTTGTTTTTTATTCGGTGTCTGATACCTGTATTGACATATTAAATTTGAATTTGCAGTGGAAAGTTCCGCATTAAGTATAAAACATTCCTTAATAAAATTGACTCCATACCTAAGGTTCGAGCCCGAAACATCTAGTTAAAGCACTTACTAGCATTGTTACTTGACGTAACATATGGTTTTATCATAATTAAACTATTTTTATGCGAATTGTCAACAAACTGACTTAAGAATGATCGGCTAAATTTTAAGAAGCTCATATAAGAGGAGTTAGACATATAAGTTAATTATACTTAAATATTCCTTTGCTTGTCAAAGAAAAAAAAAAGAAAATTTAGATAGAGAATTGGTTAATAGTATTGATCAATGGATTGGCAATTGAAGTGATATAAATAACTATTTTTGTTGTAAAGCAAGAACTCAATTGGAGATTAGATAAAATGAATTTCGTGTGACGTAAACAATATATTTTTTCTTGTCGTGAGTCGATGATCTATCGTAAACAGCCTCTTTATTTTATAAGACAGGGGTAAATCCTTTTAAGAGCTCACGTATGAGATTAAACTGAGTTTGTTGTTGCTGTGAACAATATATATCTTACTGTTTGAAGACAAAGAAGTAATAGCTCTTGGAACTACACCACATATGGTCGGATTGAACATACATTTGAAATAAGGGAAAATTACAATGTACAATATTTTATACTTATTTGTGGAGAAACTGAGAATGAATTTAGTACAATTGCCAAATCTTCCACTACATCCTAGCAAAGTTTCCGAATTATATGAGACAGAGAAAAGGCCCAAAAATAGCGTGAAATTCAGCAATACGACTAATTAAATATACACTATGCTTTCGAGATAGTAAAGGTAATTTTGGCTTTTAGCATATTTTATGGGGCTGACCAATTCTTATCATTAGCTTTTATCATTAAAGATGAAAGCATGTTGTATTTTCTTCCTTATTTTAATTTTCAGAACATGAATCCTAAGAATAATGACATTGACACTATATATTTAATACGCAAAACACACAATATAGAGGAAAGATAGTCTCTAGGTAGACCAGAAAAAAAGTTGCAGGGTCAAATAGTAGTAAAAAGAAACCTCGGGCCCCTAAAAACCTAATTTTAAAAAAGTAAATTAAAGATTAGTCATTTGCCTTTCAAATTAAATATACACCACACGAATTCAAAATAATACCGTGACTACTAATTAGCCGCTCTTTAATCATTTTTGTGAAGGATCACGTACGGCTAGATTTGGTCGTTTACTGGTCCATTCCCTTTAATATAAGTAATTCATATTAGAATTTGAATTAATTATTGGCAATAATTAAGGGAAATCACGTGTTCTTGTAATAATAAAAAGTGTCCCGTGACATATATACTAGTTTTAGTATAAACAGGAAGAAATATAGGAGTATAACATATTGGTACTATTAATTTTTCTTGTTTCTCATCCGATATTCAGTTTTCACTTTAGGGCTTGATTAGAGTTAAATTTTCACCTAAAAGTCCTAAATTGAGGCGTAAAACGTCTTATAAAGACGATTCCGTACTCAGAATTTAATCGGAGAACTATAATTAAGAATAAAAGAATACTATGTTGAGTTGTCCCACATCGGTGGGATTTTAGGTCTATGGTCTCCTTATATGATCTTGGGCAATCCTCATCTCATAAGCTAGCTTTTGGGGTTGAGTTAGGCCCAAGGTCCATTTATCATGGTATCAAAGTCAGGCTCATCCCAATTATTGTTACCGATGTTGGGCCCCCATTTATGTTGTCCACGCTCCATAGTGCAGGCCTGGGCGTGCGGGGGTGTGTTGAGTTGTCCCACATCGGTGGGATTTGAGGTCTATGGTCTCCTTATATAATCTTGGGCAATCCTTATCTCATAAGTTAGCTTTTGAGATTGAGTTAGGCCCAAGGTCCATTTATCATACTAACTTCTCCACTAATTACTCAGACGGTAAAGTCATAGCATAACCCTTTAAAAAGCTGCCATAGGAATTTAAAGAATGGCCCTCGACGAGTTTATGTCTTATCACACAGCTGCTTAAGGCACTTTTTTAGGTAAAATTTTCCGTTGGTATAACACATCTCAATCATCTTGACTAAAAGATACTGTAGGTGGAGACTGAAAGAGGAAATTATATTGCAAATGGACAATATAAATCTTGTCAATGTACTGACTAAAGAAAAGAAAGGAAAAGAAACAAAGAATTTTGGTCAATTTTACTGTATTTGAGATGCAAACGTTCTCAGATTAATACTGTTTTTGAATGGGTTTTTTTATAATTTATTATTAATAAAAAGGAATATTTTGACTAATTACAGTATACGTTGATTTTAATCATTTCATGATTGCTTTGTTAAGCTGAAGCATTAAGTATCACACAATGTGATGAGTGAGTGATGGCAGTCTAAGATTCCTTGAAAACCCACTACAAAAACAAAAGTAAAGGGTATAAGTTAATGATATGATGTTTCTGATCGAGTTTAAAAGCGAATTAGAGAGATTGTTACACAAAATAATCGCTAAAGATTAACGTTTACTTTTTCTTGTCAGTATATATAGATAATACATTAATTACATACAATTATAAATACATCATACATGAATAATACATATATTATATATTTATCGGTTATTTTTATTTTAAGAGATTAAATGACTGGCTATTTGGGTTAATTCTTCTAATTCTTTTTGGAGAAGGATCTTTAATTTAGGCAATTTTGCTAAATTTTCTAAAATTGATTTTGTTTTTACAAATAGTAACCATTGACTGCTGAATTAGGTAGCGAGGACTACACAACTTGTTCGTTTAATGATTTGTGGAGAGCTTAAAGACCAAAGATAGGAGATTAATTTTCAGATATTCAAGTTGCAATAAAAACCCAATGAATGAAGCATTTAAAACAACTAACTATCAAAGAATACAATCTTTAGGGAATGGAATCGTGAGTTCATTTTTAAAGAGTCTAAAAGGATCACGGTTCAAACATTTGGAAAAATCTTCGAAAAGAATTTTTTTGAAAAAATATGGAATATTTTCTTTTTTGAAGTTTTAAATTTCTTACTCTCATTTTTGGGTTTTATTTTGAATAAACATATGTCTTAGAAAAAAAAAGTTAATCTTTGGATATTTCCACAAACTCTCCAAATCAAAACAGACTTATGTTTATTTACATTACTGATTGATTTCACGGGATTCAACCAATTATTTTGATCGTGCATGTCAATATCATCATGTCACCAACTTGATCGAATGCATACAAATTTTTCGAGAAAATAATGCATCAGAAAAAGCGTAATATCATCACTATCCAAGATTTTTCTGCATTAACTCCCACAGATGTCTAAACTATTTCTATACTAGATTTTTGGTTGCACTATTGTGGAGTAAATTTGTACATCTAATACTATTACTATTATTACTAAAAAGATAATTCTTGTTATTATTGTCGAAAGACTTTTTGATTATGTCTCATTTGCGAAAACACAGCTGACAGACTGTAGCCATATCCTTTGGTACCTAAGAATATATTAATTGAAGTATATATACATTTTGTTGATTGGCTGCTATTGTATAACACTATATAAATACTCTACTCAGGACCCCTCTCTTGTTACATCAAAAGAGTTGACCTAAAGATATAGACATCTCTATTACTCTTCATTTCACTTTTCCATGGACCAGTTTATAGAAGTATCCTTCCATATAGAATAAAACTCAAATGCTAATTACAAAAAGGATAAAAAGAATTCAATATCTTATTAGGTGTGGAGCCTGATTAATATGTGATGGTCTTGAATTATTTTCTTGTATTTTTAGGAAACCTATAATCCCTATAGGTATAAGGAAACTCATTGTCCTCATAGATTTGGGAAAGAAAAACCTATAATCCTGGTCAAATTGGGAGACCTTTCTCTTATAGGTTTGGGACTATTTGGGATCTATATATAGGTTGTACTGTTTATTCTCCTCTCATGGTAAATATCCTTAATTATTAATATATATATATATATCCCGCCGTCGTGGAAGTTTACCCTAACGGAGTGTTACCACGAAATAAGTCTCTCTACCTTAACTTTTCTCTCTTCAAAATTTCTTCATCTTTTTTATCAGTTCAGAATGTTTGAATGAATCGATCCTAATATATTTGTGACAGAGCTAAGAACTCTAACAAGGGTTTTACAAAAATTTAAGAATATCACCAAAAAAGAATATATGAGTGCAACCTGAAACCTAAACTAATTTTTGAATTACTTCTGCTATACACTAAAGTTTTCTTATATTGAAAGGATTCAATGATTTAACATAGGAAAATAATTTTATTTTGACTCTTTAAAAATTAAAATGGAACTCCATTTGAATTTTTTAGCTCCCCTGTTGATTGACAAATATTATACTTCAGGTCATCTAATATAAGAACGTATAATTATTCATAATAAATGAAAATAATAGTGTTTAATCTGAGAAATAATGAATAAACATTCGGTACAACAAATTAAAATACGCTAATAATAGTGATAAAGATTAATAAAATTGGCAATCTATAAGTTAAATTCGATTAAAAATTATATAGTAGGCTAGACTAGGGTTAATTAGGGACTGTGATTCTTGCCCGTCGTGATTACAGCTACTTATGTATACGTCCATTGATTGGTCTGTGATACGAAAAGTACTGAAATGGCCGTAAAATTTGTGTTTCCTCATTTGGTATTAGTATGATAGATTTCTTGGTTGGATTGAAATTGAATTTTTTACGAAAAACCTTCTTAATTATGGGACGGTCAGAAAAAAGTAGAGCGTGTTTTCCGGTGCAAGGACGAATAAGAAAAAGCTGATGCCGAGCTACGTGGATAATTCTCAGCCGTTTGATTACCATGCAAAGGCCACGATTACTTCCTTGTTGATGAGATTTTATTGCCCAACTGCAAGAAAACTGTAGAAAAGAAGTGGCAACCTTTTCTGTTCCAAGAAAAATATTAGTGTGAGAAAAAGAGAGTGAATTAGTGTGTGTGAGAGAAAATTTAAGAGAGAGACAAGAAAGATGGTACTGTTGTATAAGTCTTAAATTGAAGGAAGAGGTAGCAGTAGTGCAGTGGCCATGGCGGCGTAGCAGAGCTGTGAATTTAATGCAAACCATAAAAGAGAAGTGCAACCATTTTCTTTTCCTTTCGTTTTCCTAAAAATATTGTCCTATAGTTTTTCCTCAAAAGCTGCAAAGTTTTTACCATAACCCCAAAAAATCCATAAATCATTATAGCCATTTACTTTGTTTTTTCCCCCTAGTTATTCTCTCCTATGTTTTAACTAGGCTGGAGAGGATATGGATATGCTGTCAAACTTAAGTAAAAAATGTCTGGATTTTTCACACTAGGTGGTGGAGGTGGAGGTGGAAATAAAGAACAACAACAACAAGAAGAACAAGATCAATTAGCTACGAATAGCTTGCTTTTATTCAAGAACGAAGAGATCTACAACAAGGGTTTTGAATTATGGCAACAGTACTATCAGTTGCATCAACAAAGAGCACAAACCCCACAACATCAAGTGCAAGAGATGGATTTCTCAGTTGGAGTGGGACCCAGTAACAACAGAAGAATTATCAGTGGTAGTAGTAGTAGTAGTGGAAATAACAATATTGTCGGTGATAATCATAATAACAATAATCTTAATTATAGTAGTAATGCTTTTAGGGTAATGAGGCCATCAGGGGGAAGTAGTAGCAGTGGAGTTGGGGGTATGAATTGTCAAGATTGTGGGAATCAAGCTAAGAAAGATTGTCCACATTTGAGATGTCGAACTTGTTGTAAGAGCAGAGGATTTCAGTGCCAAACTCACGTTAAAAGTACTTGGGTTCCTGCTGCTAAAAGACGTGAAAGACAACAACAACTTGCTGCTTTGAACCAACAGCATAATCAACAACAACATACTCAGCAGTTGAGTTTGAGAGCTGATTCTAATATTATTCCCAAAAGGCCAAGAGAGAACCCCAGCTTCTCTCTTGCTTGTTCTCGTTTGCCCACCACCTCCTCAGGTAATCAGAGACGGATTCAAGATTTAATGTTTAGGAGCTCAAGGTTATGAAATTTCCTAAAAATATGAGTTCATACCATAATATTTATACTACTAATCTTTAAAGTTTTCTCATACTTATATTTTTGGTCTTAAGATCGGTTGAACTCAGCTCTTTAACTACAAGAGGTACAATCATTTCTTGTTTATTTTCAAGGGAATCATCAATGAACTTCAGGGTATTAATTAATTCACCTCTTTTTTTATTTTTAATATTTTTTAAGACTCGTTAGAGGACTTAATCAACGTCTTTTGTGATGCTAAACTACAAAATATGTGGGGGAAGAAAAATGAAGAAGAACAAAAACCGTGATACACATGCTACATAGCTATATTCATTATTTCGTGACCAACCCTATACTCCTTTTTTCGATCTTTCATATTTCTACTGTTAAGAGGTAAACTTGACGAAATAAAAGTTATTGCATTGTTGAGTATTGTACTTCATCTCTTTTCTTGTGTTCTTTGAAGTAATAATGTTACTCCTTAGTTCATTATTTGATTTGTACTAAGGTGCTTTTTTGATTGCTAGGGTTAGAGGTAGGTGGTCATTTTCCTGCAGAAGTGAGTTCTCAAGCAGTATTTCGCTGCGTAAAAGTTAGTGCAATTGACGATGCAGAAGATCAATTTGCTTATCAAACGGCAGTTAATATAGGAGGCCATTTATTCAAAGGAATTTTATATGATCAAGGGCCAGAGGGTCGATATAGTGGTGGTGGAGAGAGTTCATCAGGTAGTGGCGCCGCTCAACAAGCGCTGAATTTTATCACTGGCGCCACCACTTCCACCACCGCAGTTGCCGCCACGAGTCACCAGCAACAACATGGTACAATGTTCGATCCTTCGGTATATCCAGCTCCTATTAACGCTTTCATGGCTGGTACGCAATTCTTTCCACCGCCGAGACCTTAAAAGCAGAGGCGGATTCAAGATTAAATTTTAATTATGGCATTTGGCTTAGGGAAGGATTATTTAAGAGGCCGTAGAATAATCTAATTCTTGATTTTGTTTTAACTTCATTTACGTCCATTTAGTTAATGGGAAGGAGAAACGGAAGTTCCAGCACTTCTCCTTGAAGTAAGACATTGGTTTCCTATAGGATGTTAGTTTTCTGTTGGGATTTCAAGAATGACTTTTATTTTGTTATTATTACTAATTATTACTATTTGCTGATCTTATCAGTAAGCTCCTTTTTATTGTGATTTTTGTAGAACGAATTAGCCGGAGGAATGGTAAATTTGTTTCCGTATGACTTTGATCCGTAGAAGCAATTATTAATGTTTGTAGTAGTGTTGACGGTCTATATTAGACCAGACCCCTTAAGGTGCATTTCTTTTTCGAATCTTGCGTGTATACGGAATGTCTTGTGTATCAGTTGTCATTTTCTTTCTGAATTAGTAGGAGAAAGTTTAATTTCTATATGCTATATGGTCATTTTAAAAATAATTATAACTAATTGTTTATAATATAAATTAGTAACTCAGAAAGCAAATCATTTATTAAAACAAGTTAAACTACCTGAATATTAGTTAAATCCTTAAGCAACATTGGTAGTATATGTTTTGTGTTGCATATGGATGTGTGCATTTTTGCATATTCTGTGTTACATTCTTTTCTAGGTTTTTCTACTCTGAGTATGGATTTCAATTGTCTTTCTGGTCAGATTTGAACTCAATACTACTTTTTTTCCAGCTTATCCGTCTGCTTGCCGGGTTATATGGGGGCGAAGTAGATATGTTTCGTGTCTGGTTGGGGCCAAGATTTTGTTTGTTTTTATTTTCCCTAAGATCTGTCAGTTGCCCCTCACCTTTTATTTACTTATATTTTAGGCTGTTGGATTATGAGAAACATGCATTGGTGACATGCACCGTTGACACCCATTTCTTCTATTCAACCTCATTCCATAAGTCCGCCTTTCCGGGCTGCTCTTTTTTTTTTTTTTAAATTTTCAAGAATATATAATGTGGTAATTAATTAAAAATTAATATCAGAAGAAATTTTTACACTATAAATATCTACTATTATAGGCTCCAGTTAGTTAGTACAGATTATTTATTGCATCTTCAGGTGACCAAATTAGGATTAACTTATAGTACTACGGTATTACCTTTTGTTATACCATCATTTCAACTCGATAGTGTGGAAAATCCTCACATTGCATTGCGCACTTAAGTGAATAGTGTATTTTTTTTTTTTACGTAAACAGTGTAATTTAGCTGGCTATAGCACAATATTACTTTGATTCCAGATTCTAGGTAACCAACAAGGATTGTGATGGAGTCGTAAGTACTCCTTCATCCTTAACCAGAGGTCTTGGGTTCGAGTCCCTGAATATGGAGTCGCCTTTGATAGGGAGCGTTTTACCCCGTGGGACTTTCCGACGCGAATCTGAATTTAGTCGAGCCCCAATGTGGGTATCGGGCACCGGGTGGGAAACAAAAAAAGAAGATTCTAGGTAGGTTATTGTATCAAACTTGTTATTAAAAAATTAACCAGTACTCCATTAACAAGTTAAACAGGTCAATGCAACCTAATAATGTATAAATTCCTTATATTGTTAGGGGTTGTTTAGTAGGGTGTATAGAAATAATACTGAATAGGGTCTATTCGTGATGCTGGGATTAGTTCTTATCAACTATTTGGATTGGTGTATTAAATGTTTTGAAAGGGCAATTATGTCTTTGTACATGTTTATCCATGTATTAAAAATCATGATATTGCTAATGTCATAATTTGCTATATATAAGAATAGTACTGACTAATACTTATATTATTTTCCATAATACATCTTACCAACGACCCCTTATTAACTCACTTGTAATAGAGTTAGGTAGTGAAAACCAAAGAGAGAGCTTAGTGTTGAGATGGATCCTTAAACAGCTTTCAGTTCAAAAATGTTGTATCAGGACATATACATGTGATGCATATTATGATAAAAGTTATGATACTGGTAAGGGAAGATCTAAATACTGATAATACGTTTAAGGTACAGTATGTGACAGAATATGAGAGCAGCTTTTATCTATATATAGGCTACTTGATTTAGTAGAAATGGAAGAGAGCCGAAAACACGGAGAAGCTTTCCCTTAATATTAAAATCTCTGAAACTAAGTCCTCTTTATCTTTATTAGGGCAAACAGATTGGTACACTATGCAGATAAGTACTTTCTTCTGCTCTTTTATCATCTTTTTTTTTTAGGTATCTTTCAAGTTTTCTTAACTATAGCTTGAACTTAGTTGTTTGCTCGAATTGTGGCAGAATAATAAAGGTTTAGATTTCTCTTCTCATTGGGTTTTTAGATTGGAGAAAATATAAGTGATTATGCAAATAATTAAGTGTTCTTTCATTTTTAATTTACTTCTTAGAAGTTTGTTGTATTTTTGAGCTCATGAGGATGAGTCCCCTAATCTTTGAGGTGCAGTTGGTTTAGCAAGCTAAGTCATATGGATTTCTTTGAACTTATTTTTAAGACTATCAATACGGTTTAACTTTTTTTTTTAGCAGATTAGCTAGTATTATTTCAGATAAATAATTAATTCAAGCATATAAGTTTACTTGTAATAGATGATTTGATTGTGTAAATAAATTTTTGCACCGGTATTAGGTAGAAAGTTTAAGCTGGAGTTTGGATATAAATTTGGTTGAAACTTGAAAAATGAGTTTTGGAAGTTGTGTTTGGACATTTATTTTATTTAAATAAATTGAAGTTTTGTGAATGGAAGGAAATTTTTCACCCAAACACATTCCCTAAAAAAAGTTGTGTTTGTTTTTTTTTTTTTCAAAACAAACAGTCAAAATCTATAGCCAAACGGGTCTAAGAGTCTAGTTTCATGCTTTCATAGTATATTATCATTATCATTTTTATTGAAAAAACCTTAGTATTTTAAATGTCAGAGAAGAACTTGGGAAGTACCATTGGTCATTAATGAGCGTCCTTGTGATGATCCGTTATGTACTTATATGTCCCAATCAAGTTTTTTCGGCCATTTTTAACTTGCTTTTCTTGTATACACAAGACAGTAGAATTTCTGTAATTTGTCAAAAATAATCTATTTCAGAGAGTTGGCAGATATATCGTGAGGAATAATAAATCGGTTGCAGATTTTAGCAACTCTTCTTGCTTAGACATGGTCAGTTTCTTTTCCTGCAGCTGCGTGCTTCTAAGGTCCCCAAACATGCAGCTTTTATTTTTGTGGGGGTTATTATTGAGGGTAATTAAGATCGAGAGTTAAATGATGTTTTGCACTTGAGTTGTCTTTTGGTGACCTAACACTTATTGATGTCGGTATCGCATTAGCTTGGCCGATTCAAAAGACACAGCCAAGTCCTAGACGAGCACGACCGTCATATTTTGTCAATTGTGACCTAATTAGATACCCTTTAATGATCATATTGAGTAGAGGGAAAATTATGTACTGTTAATAACATTAATTATTCAATATATTTTCATTCAAGTATAGGTTTAAGGGAATGGAAAAGAGAAGAAAAGAAACTAAGGGTGCAGTTGCAAGTTTTTTGCAGCTCTTATTTTTCCATGACATTATGAAACCAAGAAGATGCCCGTTAAACTTTTATTAAATTGCAGCTTACCCTCGAAGTATTTTTTAAGTGGAAGGCGTTAGTGCCAGAAAACCATAAAATTTAGGCATTTCCTAGTGTTTAGATGATTCAACAAGAAATAAAATAATGATTTTGCAACTGTATCACATTAAGCTCCAGGAATGATTTTACACTTCTTATATTTTCTTATAGTATATAGGTTACTTTTCTAGCCAATGCATAGGCCTAAATCCCAAAATATGAGATTTTAGAGCAATAGGCATGCATACATTTCTAAAATAATCAACTAATGTCTTGGTACAATAGGAATTCTATACACTATATATATATATATATATATATATATATATATATATATATATATAATACGGACAGAAAGCTACACTAGGTTGACCAGTTAAGGTTCTTGTGCTAAGATTCTCATTATATATTTAAGAGAATTTAAGGAATAGGCATTGTAGCATAATGAATGTAAATACAATCAAGCCGTCTTACTATTTTTTTTAAATCCCTTCTTAATTATAAGGATCTATAGTATTTTCACACTTCCCCTTCAGCATGACTCGAACACAAAATCGTCTTACTTGTATAGTAGGTAATTTGTCATCACATATTTTAAAGAGGTTTAATGTACTGCTATCGACATTCTAATTGACTTGTTCATATAAAAAAATATTTATACTAATGATATATATAATCTAATCTCTACATAAAATTAGTAAAAATTAACAAAATCCGTGCCTGGTTTCTTCTATTACCCTCCCTAGAATCACACCTCGTGATCTGCCAGACTGAAACTTTTGGTTAGTTTCAGTAAATATGCTATCCGTGATAAGGTTTGTTACGGGGATTCGAGACCTATTGTCCCATTGCCAATTTGCCATCATTCCTTTTAGCTACCTGAAACTAAAGGCACTCGAGATTTGCCAATCGTTTGAATTATGATAACTAATTGTCCATTTATGATATAGATATTAATAGAACAAAAAGAATATTACATCATTTCCCACGCCTTTCACTACCATCCACCTTACTAGTAGTGGTGAATATCAGGTAATTAACTTCATGTTGTAAAACACAATAGATTAGTAATGAAAGGTAATTTTCTTCATTTTTATGAAACAAAAAGATCAGAAAAACTCTACTAACTAGGCAGCTAGCTGCTGACCAGAGGCGGAGTTAAAATTTAAAATTTATGGGTTTGAGATTTTAAGCTAGCGTTTGGCATAGATTTAATTGAGACTTGAAAATAAATTTTGTGAGTACAAATTTTCAAAAACTTCTCTAGAGCTCTTTTTGGGATTTAAAGATTTTATTTTTAAAATCTGCCAAAAAATGATTAAGATTTATAAACAAATAGATATTTGTAAAAAAAACTCCCAAATTTTAGGGCCCAAACGGGAGCTAAATATCTTTTGAGTTACTGGGTTTCAAATTAATAATTTGTACATATTCAATAAATTTTTAAGACAAATACATGACTTAAACTTTAAACAAAAGCGATTGAGTTCTGTTGAACCCGTAGCTTATGCTCTACCTACGCCTCTGCTGCCGGCTCCCTGGGCACTTTCTCATTGTTTGATGGGCAAAGCACATTGCATCAGTATCAAACCCATACAAATTCTTTGTCTGATGTTGGGTCTTCATATTATAGTGTTTGCATTGCAGTTGGTAGGTCTGAGCATGCGAAAGAGGCCGGGTGAGGTTTGAAAGAAAAGATTGACAAAAAATAAAAACGAATTATGTCGCAATCAGAAATCAGATAGTTAGTAATAGTACTTGAGGTTTTTATTTTCAATAACAAAAAAGAAGAGGACGTAGAAAAAGAAAAAATGGTCATTGCAATTAGGAGAAAAATGCCAAAAACAATGATGCAGTACACACTAGGATATCAGCAAGTAGGTTTATAGGGTGTGGAGAATTTAGGAAAGAGTAGGCTGTGGCCATTGTGTGATTTGTATCCAACAAAATTCAATTGAACAGCCAGCCATTTCAGCCGCGTGCTTCTTCATTCTGTAGGTTTTTGGTATTTGAGCTTTGCCCAAAAAATAAGTGGTCCAAATCTGTCGACTTTTAGTCCTCATAAATGTATGTACTCCTCGTTCTAACATCGAAGGGAGGCTAGGAGCAAAGTTCAAATTGTCTACGTCTAAAAGTCGTGAGTTTGAGCCGTGAAATCAGTCACCAATGCTTGTATTAGGGTAAACTGCCTATATCATATCCTCTTGGCGTGCAACTCCTTTTCGGATCCTGTGTGAACGCAGAATACTTTGTACACCGGGCTACCTTTTTTTTTTCATTCCAACATCAAATATATCAAATTTACAGACTGCCCTAATCTGTTTTTTGGACCCCTAATGTCTTCAAATAACAACAGTTTCTATTGTTGCATGGCAGCACTACATTCTTCTTCCCCATTTGTACGTCAATCTGCAATACGGGACCTAATGCCCTTGTTCCGAGGATTTGGTTGTGACCTTATGGAGTGGGTTGGAGCAAGGTTTTTGGGTATTTGGCTATGACTTCAATTGCAACTTGCAATTATTAAAGTCATTAATTGCATGGTAAAGCTTGGTCGGCAATATTTGCAAATGTTGAAATAACAACGAAAATACACCCAGTAAAATTTTATAAATGGAGTTTGGGGAGGATACTGTATATGAAACAAGTAATACTTCTTAATCAATATCGTTACAGATACAATGAGCTTTTATAGTTACATGTTGATCTAGAAGATAAACATTATCTCTACGTACAATAGTGATTTAAAATTCAAAATTTACATTATATATTTATCACGCC
>MCJB01049917.1:114644-152037 GCA_002018475.1 Nicotiana obtusifolia
TATATATATATATATATATATATGTATGTATGTATGTATATATATATGTATGTATGTATATATATGTATGTATGTATGTATGTATATATATATGTATGTATGTATGTATATATATATGTATGTATGTATGTATGCGAAGCAAGAATTTTAATCTTATGGGTTCTGAATTTTAGTACACGACTTCAAGTATTAGTGATTAAGTTCTGAATTTAATATTTGTACATATTTGATAAAATTTAAACACCAAATACACTGTTTGAGCAAAAACTAATAGGTTCAGTCGAACCCGTAATTCAGCTTATCCTTCCGTGTATACTAGTTTTAGAATACGTTAGCCGCGATCTATTTAGTTTTATAGCATTCATATTATCATATATGAGATAATAATATGTTATACACTTAATATCTCTTCATAGATACAGTTCTTGGTGTATGTATTTTTTGTCAGCTTCGGTTGCTCTGTCTCACTAAAACTCTTGTTGTTGACATTGCTATTCAACCTGAAAATGTAATATATAATTGCATATGCGAGAAAATATGTGCAGCAAGTACAATAAGAATTATTTAATCATGTGCTTTATCTATTATCATAGAAAAACTGGTACAGAATAAATATTTAGCTTAACTGAGCATCTTGATGTTAAAATATAGCATTGTGGAAATGCATGCAGAAAAGAATTTACTTAGTCAAAGTTATAATATTTCCTTTATTATCATGCAACTTGATTAGCCATAGGAAAAGCAACTAATTAAGTACACCAATATTTAGAGACTTAGAATTTAGAAACTTTGCAATCAATTTGATAATTTTTACTTTTAAATATGAAAATTATCATGTAATTAGTGATTGAATAATTAAATTACCAAAGACTTAAGAAAGAAAAAAAGAATTACGTATACATAACAAAGATAATTTTTGGAAGATAAAAAAAAGAATACTGATAGAGAAATCTAATCTAAAAGGTTAAATATATATAGCCATCAACGAATTAAAGTAGTCCTAAACCCTACCAAAAGTTTACCAAAAGTTTGAAATCCTTCAAGTTATTTTTCATAAGGACAATATCAACTGTTTGCTTCTTTCAAGCTTTATTTACTTTTCAACATTTGTATCTTAAAATATAAGCGAGTCAGTGTTTCAGTTATCGTCACTGCAACAAAATTCTCCAAAACCCTGTTGATTGTATG
Organism: Nicotiana obtusifolia; assembly: GCA_002018475.1. NCBI lineage: Eukaryota > Viridiplantae > Streptophyta > Magnoliopsida > Solanales > Solanaceae > Nicotiana > Nicotiana obtusifolia. The sequence goes on from MCJB01049917.1 coordinate 115,833, forward strand.
GATTAAACACCAATATAAAAGAAGAAAATAGTGCTAGAAAAGTATGAACCGCAATTAGAGAAGAATTGCTATCTAAATAAATCAACCTCAAAAAATTAAATTCTGGAATCATTATTTTTATGAAATATTACTAACCTAGCTATTGCGTCAAACTATCAATCTGCAACTTATGCACATTTGCAGCACTAATTCATAGCTTACGAATATGTCTTGCAGTTCATGTGGTTAGTTAGTGATTCGAATGGATTAATTCTTGAAGAAGGATAGATTATCGAATAATATAAGATTTTATTCGACCACTTAAAGAATTGGTTTATCAAAGTTAATTACTCCTAGTAATTATGATAGATAGAACGCCCATATGCTATTTGTTTGGCTTAGTGCCTTTGTATATGTTTGCTACCTTGGAATAACATCTTTTCATAAGGTGTTTTGGCTGTTTATTTCTAGGAGGGCAACATGTGTTTCATATGTTTGTACACTCTTCTTTTGTAGTGCCCATAAATAAAATTGTCTTATCTTTTTTAATTTTTTCTTATTTTTATTTTCCTCAAAAACAAAGACTTCATATTAGTTCATCAACGGACTACAAATTTCAAATGTACTCTTTGTATCCTGGACAATCCAACTTCGGAAAAACTTCTCCCACAAAAAAAAAAAAATTTAGCTAAATTATGAGCTACTTTATTCAACCTCCTTGGAATATAGAGAAATTTCACGTGGTCAAACGAGGTTGATAGCTTCCAAATGTCCTCACATAGTACTTCTATCTCCTATGAAGTAGCCACTTGTTTTTGGATCATATCAACAACATTCTTAGCATCAGATAAAATCTTCATATTTTTCCATTCATGAGTAATAGCACATACAAGTGCCTTTCTTATAGCAATCGCTTCAGCAGTCATGGTTTTCCCAACATATTGAATTGGGGATCCATGGGCATGAAGCAGTTTCCCAAGGCTATTCAAAGTCGCGATACCAATACTCGCATGTCTCTCATCACACCGTAATCCTGAATCTGTAAATAATAAAGCACCATCTTGAAAATTGGTTAGTTTAGGCACATTCTCATTTCTAGTTGAAGATCGGACACCGAGACAACTAGTTAATAGATCTTTATTTTCTTCATACTCAAAAAGAGCTTTAGAAACAATATTAGTTGGCTCTAATATTTCCTGATTAAAGCACCAAGCATTCCTACCTTTCCAAGTTTGCTACATAATATTAACACTCAAATGTAGTAATTTTATAGATTATGAAAAATGCTTAGCAGTTAAGAACACAAACAGAAAAGTCAGTTATGTTTTTAATATTTGGCCAATTAATAGGGCTTTGTTTCCATACAAGCTGAGACCGAGGACATCTAAATACCATATGTTAGATATCTTCACTTTCAAAACCACAAATCTTACACATCTTATCCATGTTCTGCAATTAAATGGGCAAAGAGTTAATCACACATTTCCTTAGAAAATATTTAAGTTTATTTTTAATTTCTAAGTTCCACAAAGATATCCCAGAAGCTTTTAGGAAAAGAATGACAACTCACCTGGACTTCCGAATTCCTAATAGTCTTACCCGCCAAATCCTTTGCTAAATAGTAACCTGACTTGACTTCATAGTTCCCAGATTTTGAATGATGCCATATTAATCTATCATTAAGACGCCTATAAAGAATATTGGAATAGATAAAAATTGCATCAACATCTTCAGGTTCAAAAGTCATACTTATCTCATGAAGTTTTCAGGTATACGTATCTTCATCAATTAAGTCTGCAATCTTAAGATCTAAATTGTTTTGCATTTGAATACATTTTGGAGTAAAACTATTATTTTTTGGAATCCAAGAATCGGTCCAACCATTTATATTTTTTCCATCAGAAATCCTCCACCTTAGTCCATTAACTAATAGATCTCTTCCCCACAAAATACTTCTCCATATCCATGATCTAGCAGATGATATAGAGGCGTCAAGGACGGAAAAGTATTTGCTTTTAAGTACTCTTGCTAACAACAAATCAGGGTACGACAGTAGACGCCAAGCTTGTTTAGCTAACAAAGTCATATTGAAATTACTTCTTTCCCTGCTGTACTTAAAAGTTTACCCTTCCATTCTTTTATTTTCCTTTCGACTCTATCCTTAATAAACTCTAGCATCTTTTTCTTTGATCATCCCACGATAGTTGGTAATCCTAAATACATATCCATTTCATCTCTCTGTTATTGTCCAAGTAAGGAATTTATCTCTACTTTCTCCCCCTCCGTTACAATTCTACTAAAACAAATAGCAGATTTATCTAAATTAACCACTTGCCAGAACTTTGTTCATACTTCCATAGAATATTAGCTACATGAACTGTATTATGAGCGTTAGCTGAACAAAATATAAAAAGAGTCATCGGCAAATAGTAAATGAGTTAAGCTCGGCCCATGTCTATTCAACTTTAATCCTTAAATTTCATTTTGAATTTCAGATATCTTTAACAAAGTAGAGAAACCTTCCGCACATATTAAAAATAGATAAGGTGATAGCGGATCTCCCTGTCATATTCCTCGAGTCGGCTTAACTGATCCAACTATCTCCCCATTTATATTAAAACTATAAGTAGGGGTAGAAATACATTGCATAATCCATTCTACAAATCTTGCATGAAAACCCATTCGTAAAAGCATTTTTTGAATGTAAATCCATTCAACTTTATCATAAGCTTTTGACATATCCAATTTCATCACCATAAATTTCTCCCTACCTATTCATTTATTTTTTAGAAGATGCATAAATTCATGGGCTAAGATAGCATTATCGGCTATTTATCTATGTCCAACGAAAGCTGCTTGAGTCAAAGATATAACCTTAGTAAAATAACATTTCAATCTCGTAGCAAGAATTTTTGCAATAATTTTATAAAGAGTATAACATAAACTTATGGGTCTAAATTGCGATACCAAAGTAGAACTTTTAACTTTACGCACGAGAGTGATTAAAGTATGGTTCCACGAAGGAATTAGGTATTCTGTAGTGAAAAACTATTAACTTCGTAAATTTACTTTGATATAATATTCCAATATCTTTGAAAAAATAAAAGAGTCATTTCATCCACGCCTGGCGTTTTAAGAGAATGCATAGCGAACACCGTATTCTTTATTTCATCTTCACTAACATCTTTAATGAGTTCTTGATTTATAGTCACTAATTGATACATTGACATGATTCATAATACTTTCGAAGTTCGTCGTGTTAGATGTACAGAATAGTCTATCATAATACGCCTCAACTTCTCCAACTATATCAGTTTCACTCACCCACCTCCCATCATATGTTTGAAAACCACTAATTATATTTCTTCTTCTTCTTCTTTATAAGATTGTCATGTGAAAATATGAAGTATTTTTATCTCCATCAAGCAACCATAAATTTCTAGACTTTTGGCTTTATTCTTTTTTTAACGATCTAAGTTTATTCCAATCAAAATTATTAGCATCACTTTTAAGGTCTGCAATCTTTTTCTTAATACTAACAATTCTCTTTCTAGCATTACCATTTTCCTCCCCTTACCCAAGCCACCAAGGACTACGACGTAGCCCCGGCATAACCTCACTAGTATACGTCTATTTTTTGTCCTACTACTCAAAAATTATTTTGTTCCCATTGATGTGCACAGGCCATCCAAACAAGCTGTAGCATTGAACTTTTTTTATTTTTTTAAAACTTTTTTTTAGGAAAAAATCTAATACTTGTTAATCACCCGACCCTTGCGTCCCTCCTCTTTGCTTTATAGCCTGTTTGGCCAAGCTTCTAACCATGCAAATTTTTTTTTTTTTTTTAAAAGTACTTTTTTTCTTTATTTGAGGTGTTTGGCCAAGTTTTTTTGAAAAAAAAATACTTTTGGTTAGAAGCATAGGCAATTTTGAAGAAGCAAAAAAAGTAGCTTATACAGTTTTGACTTTTTTTCCTACCCAAAATACCCTTTGCAAAATATTATATATACCAAAATAACCTTACTTAATTTAAACTATTAAGTAATATAAAATGACTTTTGGGATGAACTTTCGTATTTATTGAATGAACTTTTAATATATTTAAATTATCTTCAAAGAATAAAGTACTTTTTAATTTTATTTTTATATTTTACTTAAATAAAATAAAAAATTTAATTATTATCTTTAATAATAAATATTTATAATTATTTATCTACTTATATAACAGTAATTATTAAGCCATGTTCTTATTTATAATTTGAAGCATAAAATTACTTTTTGAAAAGTTTGACCAGACACAAATTATTGTTCAAAATTGATTTTCAAATTAATTAGTAAAATTTTGGGAAAGTACTTTTTTTTGATAAGCATTTTTCAAAAAATGCTTCTAAAAAATAAGCTGAATGGTGCTTTTGCCTCTTTCTCTTCCCGTATCTCTCTCTGTTTTCAATTCAATCATCCATTTACTTACAATTCTTCGCAATCGGTAATCCCTTGTCTTCAGTTTGAGCCTTAAATTTCTCTGGTCTCTCGCTCTCACAACACCCGCGCTTTGGTTTCTCTTTCCAGGATTTTGAGTTTGTACTCGTGAAGAATCATAAAATTTCTACTTAATTGTAGGGTTTTTGAGTTCACTGTACGGTAAAGGAAATTTTCCTCTGGTTTCAAGCTGAGTTCCTGCAATTGGTTTCCCTCAAGGTTTGAGCTCTTTGTGTAGTTAATTCGCGCTTATTGTTTAATGACGGCTTATATCTCAAATTTTAAAAAATAATGATTAATTGACGGTTTAATTTGGTAGATAATATAGCATAATAGTAGTATTTATATTCCTGAAGATTTTTGTTCTAGAGTGCATCCATGAGAGAGAAGGGTCAGGTAAGGTGGGAATGAGACGAGGAATAGAGGAGTAAAAAAGATGCAATAAATTTGCTTGAAGGCAATACCCATCTGAGAGTAAAAAAGCTCCTTTTCTACTCTTTTTTTTCCTTATTACATCAGATGTTTTTCACAGTTCTTTAGAGTCATTGTTATTTCATTTGATCGGTAAACGATCTCACTTTTGATGAACTTTTATCATTAGGAAAACAGTTCTTTTAGAAGTACTTCCCAACCCCTCATTAGATTTTCAGTTTGATAAGTGAAGGTCTTTAGTGTCTTCACTATCCTATCTTGTCCCCTTTGGTTCACTTGACCCATTTTTTTACATGCCAAACTTTCCTTTTGTGAAAGATCAAGCTGTTATAAAGATATAGCCATTCATATTAATTGTATTTTGTTATTCAACTAGCTCTTCACTCTTTTCACTGCGGTAAGGGCGTAGTGTGATGTATGAATTAGGCCCGCATCATGAGTTCCAACCTTGCCGTAGAAGCCTGATATTTAAGTGGAGAAGTGTAGAGGAATGGGTCCAATATCTATTGAGTTTTGAACTATGCTCTTAGCCTTCGGGATTTCTCTTATAAAAAAATGTTCAACTTCCGGCTAAATGAATGCCTATTTTCTCTTCCTCCAAAAAAAAAAAGTTTTACCTTCGTAATATTTGGAGTTCTTTATTTATTTTTTACGTGTTTATGCATCAGTGTCCGAAGCAACAGAGTTAAATGTGAACTCTGAATGGGAGCATAAGGTAAACCCATAACTCGTGAACAATACAACAACAACAAACACAGTGTAATCCCACAAGTGGGGTCAGGGGAGTATATATCATGTACGTAATGTCTCCAAGGGTTAATTTCATGGACCTCCTTTATCGGTCGAGGTTCGGTCAGTTCCTCGAGTTCTCAAAATGATATTTACGCTTTAGTCCCTCTTTCATGGATGGTTTTGCTCATGTAGACATAATTATCCTTATTTGGAATTCAAGGGTGTGGCCTAGTGATGGGTTGATAACCATGAGGTCTCGAATTAAAATTACTAGGTGATAACTAGTGAGATGTAGCAGGTATCCCATGAAATTAGGCAAGGTGTATCCAAGCTAGCCTGGATACCGCAGTCATCAAAATAAAAGTATTACCTTTATTTGCCTTCTCAGTTCACGTCTACGGTCATTCATAAACAACCTCTTCCCTTCAAAAGTGACCATGTTGCAAATACCACCTCTTTTGCTTAAATTTTGTTTTGTAACATTTGAAAGCGCATAATCAAATCCTAAGATTTTGGTTTTTTATATATATATGTGTGTGTGTGTGTGATTTAGTTAATTTTGACTTTTTAATTAAGTCGCCTCTATTAAACAAAGATTTTGCATTGCCAAACATGTGATACATAATAATGAAGTTAATGTGTATCATTTGTTTGAATTTGTGGTCCTATGATTTATAAATGATTCATTTGGTATGCTTTTGCATAGTAAATTGTTTCCTTACCATTATAATCACTTAGTTGATCATCAAGTTATGTTTTATCGCATCGTCCAGATTACTTATTTACTACTTTGAATTTTTTAATATATCAGTTCAGGTACGAACATAACTAAACGGGAATATGGGAAATTGCCTCAATGGACTATATTTTCTTTAGATGTACAAAGTTGGGAGGGTATTTATGTTGCAGCTTTTAGTTCTATTTCACAAAAACTAACAGGAGGATAACTTGCTAATTTTGGAATAGTTCGGACACTTTTTTTTGCTGCTAATGTGGTAGTATGAAGATGTAGTTTAGCTTTGGACTATAATTAAAGAATGTTTTCCCATTTACTGGTTTGGTAATTAAGGAGTGCATTTGTTCAATATGGTAGTACAACGATAAAGCTCAAGATAATCTGAAGCCGTCAGAAGATCTTTAATTTTAATTTAATTTCTCCGAGTGCTAAGCGATTAGACAAACCTCTGTCTTCGTATAACCAAAATTTGAATATATGAAGGAAGAAACTCTTTACTCGCTCAAGTAGTATATTAAAACTGAATAACCTCAGTCTCTTATATCTTGGAACATAGTGGTAAGTTGTGTGATTTAAATACATTATACAACAATAACAAAAGGAGCATTGTTATTTGTATTTAAATTTACAATAAAATTTGAACAAAAGGGTTCTTATTTTGGGATCACAACTCAATGGTGTTGTTCCATGTGCATGGGTGATAACTAACCTTCCTCAAGTCCGAAAAATGCCGATAACTTGTGTGTACTACCACATTGTGCTGAAAGCTGTGCATAAAGTTTCCTCTTTGGTGGGTGAGGTTAGATAAAGAAAACATATTCTACTTCTGACTTGTTTCCTCTCTTTGTGGAACTTCTGTAGTACCAAAGAGCTGTTAGATGAAGGCAAAAAGAAATCTGTTAGAGGGAATTAACTACTGAAATGTTGTGAAACATATACTGCGGTGCATTTCTGAAATAAGTAAATGTCTCGTGTTGAAAGTAGGAGATATGTCTCAACTATGACTATCATTTGAAAGTAGAGTCAAGTATTTGGAATGACAATTTCCATGCTTATAAGTTCGAGTCTCTAGAAGACACTATACCTTGCTTTTCTCGACAAACACTGGAATTTTTTACCACCTGATTGTTTCCTTCACTTTGTCTATCTTATTATCTTGTTACTGTTACTGCTTGTTATTATTGTCTCCTTTTTATATCTCCTTGAGCCGAGGGTCTATTGGAAATAGCCTCTCCATCCTCCTAGGTAGGGTTAAGGTCTGTGTACACTCTACCCGCAAAATTATGAGCACAGGTCTAGAGTGTCTGTGTTTCCTGTGCACTTTACCTGTTTCCATTTATGTGTCATTACCACCCACGACCCTCATTGGCTTTCTTGAGCATGCTGCATTTCCTGTGCACTTTACCTGCTTTCATTTATTTAAAAATTATTGTGGCCAATTTCATTTATAACAGATGGCGACCCCAGACAAGGAAAGGAAGCAAAGATCGAGGAAGCTAGGAAGAACTTGAGTTCATCTATAACTGCATTGAAGGAGTTTTGTAGGAAAAAGGTTAGAAAGACTCTTGTTCAGTCAGCAAACTGCCAACCCTAGTCAGCAAGCTGAAATTTTTTCTCAAGAACATGGAGAGCGGGGACGGGATGAAGAGAAGCAGCAAGCTGAAAAACTTTCTCAAGAACATGGAGAACGGGGACGAGATGAAGAGGAGTAAGTTTGCTAACTTCTTTAATGAAGTCTTTGCAAATATTGTTCAAATTTGTCCCAACATTGTTTAAAATTGTCTTCGAGTTATAATTTCAAATTGTGCGTGAGTTAGCAGTGCAATTTTTGTTTCTTTTCATAATTTATGATATACGTGTCATGTTGAACTGCAGGAGCAAAAAACGGGATGAGGCCAAGAACCTAAGGTGCAATTCTTGTTATGAACTTTTCTTTTTTTGAAACTGGTAAATTTGCATTCCTCAGCATGTTATGCTGGAGACCATCAAAAAGAGTTGAACAGAAGACAGAAAGAGTAAAAGAAATATTTACAGTGATCTTAATAAATTTACAAAAATGATCTATATCTTCTAATCCTGTTTCTTTACACCAAAAGTAGAAAGACACTATACAGTTCTATCTGACTATCTGAATGGAATTGGATCTATCTTCAAAACACCTCGCATTCCTTTCTTTGCAAATAGTCCATCAATTACAATGATGGATCATCCACCACTTTTTCTGGATCTTGCTGCCTCCTCTTCTCATCCAACAATTTAGTAGATCTGTAGTATGCTCAGGCATACTGGCATAGCCAATTAGTCTCAGTCAGGTTGAAGCACAAAGACCAAAGTTGTGCTGTGACTTTGCAATGAAGAAAAAGATGGTTGTTGGTTTCATCTCTTTCATTGCAAAGATAACATTTGGATACAATGATGCTTCCCTTTCTCTTTAATACTTCATGTGTTAAACAAGCTCTCTTTGCCACCAACCAAGTGAAACATTTCACCTTGGTTGGGGCTGGACACTTCCATATTTTTATCCAAAATTTTGGCTGCTCCCCAGTCTGCACCATGTCCTCCTTTTTATAAGCCCTGTTTACAGTGAATTGTCCATCACTATTGTTCCTCCATCTCAAAGTGTCTGGAATTATAACCTAGTTACACTCTCAAAGTTTATGTCAGAAGACCAACACTGGAACTACTTTAACAGTAAGTAACACAAATAAACCTTGTTTATACTCAGACGGTTCATATACAAGACTCACAGTGGAGTAAACCTTGAACCAAATAAATAGAATGTTACTCACCATCTAATGATCTCTGATTCTGACCGTGACCACGTTGTAAATGTTTTCCATGTGGTTGCGGGGAATGGTCAGAATGGGTGGGAAGAAAGAGATGTGGGGGAGTCCTTTTTCTTGAACTGCACCTCTTAATAACAGGAGGATTTTGACCTATTTCACCTCCCATCTCCTACTTTCATATGCAAGTTCCTTTCCAGCTTGGGCCATAGAGCTCTTATAGTTTTCCAAACTCCAACACCATAAGCACTAGGGCTCACGATAGTACACCATGGATTGAGTTCACCAAATTTGCACTTAATAACCTCCTTCCACAGTGCATTTTCCTCACTATTTTACCTCCATAGCCGTTTCATCAATAAGCTATTATTATGTGATCTTAATGAGCCGTTTGGGCTGAAGTTGGGTGGGTCAAGATCAGTGTTGTCAAAGGCGTGCTTAAGCCCTGAAGCGAGGTTCAGAACATGTTTAGCGCTTCGCCTTGCTTTGCGGGCGCTTTAGTGTCTCATCAAGGCTCTAAGGCATACTTTTCCTTAATGAGTGTAATCTTGAAAAGCCGACACTAAACAATTGATATTTCACTTTATCGTATTTTTTTTTTAATTTTTTTGTCCATATATTTGTTATTCATGCTTATAATTATTGGTCTTGGACTATATATACATATTTTTACTTTTTCTCTAGTTGCGCCTTTTTTTTTTTATTAAAGCTCACACTTTATTTGTTCTTTGCACTTAAAGCTCCAACATGCCTTAGAGTTTTTTTGCGCTTTTCGCCTTTGATAACACTGGTCGCCTTTTTTTTTTTATTAAAGCCCACACTTTATTTGTTCTTTGCATTTAAAGCTCCAACATGCCTTAGAGTTTTTATGCGCTTTTCGCCTTTGATAACACTGGTCAAGATGGGCTAAATGATGGGTCAACAACCCAACCAGCCGAACTTAACTCACTTTCAAACATTTTGAGAAACTAAAAATAAAAAAATTTAAAAATTCAAATTTTTATAAATATTTAAAATAAGTGAAGTTTTTTAAAAAAAATATAGTTTAAATATAAAATAAAAAATATTTAATAATATAAAATAAAAATAAAAATTTATTTTTAAAATTTAACATAAAAAAATGTAAAGAAGTTAAAAAATTATTAAAATTTTAAAATACAAAATACTAAAAAATTATTATAAAAAGAGTTAATCATATTTTGTAGCTTTTACACTTCTGAACGGAGAGTAGATGATGGGTCAGATTGGGCTCATTTGATGGGTCTGTTTGGGCTAATGAACTGTGATAGGTCAACTTGGGCTAGCCCAAATCAGTCCATCGTTAAAACCACTCTAGCCCAAACCCATTAAAGCTTGCATGGATCAATTGAGTTTGGGCTAATTTTATCACCCGTTAAGTAGGGGTGTTCATGGTTCGATTTGGATCGGTTTTTCCCTAAAAAGAAACCGAACCAGGTAAGTCGATTTTTTAAATATTGGAACCAAACCAATTAAGTTGGTTTTTATCGATTCGGTTTTTTTCGGTTTTCAGTTTTTTCCGGTTTTTTTATAGGTTTTTCCTTAAAGATGAGACATACACACCAAACACATATTCCATAGACTACATTTTCAACATAACACTATCAAGCTAATTGCTATTTGTCAATCTATCATTTATCAAGATATATTGATGTAATTAAACCAGAGAGTGATGAATAATTTAAGGACTCAATTAAATATAATTTTTTACCATGAAATAGATTCGCGTACTTAGCAAAAGAAAACTACAACTAAACTATAAAGGCAAAGGACTAGATTATTATAATAGCAAAGAACTAGACAAAAAGTGCAAATGATTAACATGTACCATAAAATTTTAGAAACTTTGTATAAAAATCTACATATACGTAGATGTAATGATAAATTTTAAATAGCTATTTTTATAGTTGGTTTGGTTTGGTTTGGTTTGGTTTTTTCAATTATTTTTTGATTAAAACCAAAATCTAACCAAATTTGTTCGGTTTTTAAAATTTAAAACCAAAGCCAAACCAAAAAAGTATCGGCTTTTTTGGTCGGTTTGGTTTGGTTTTCAGTTTGGTTCGGCTTTTCGGGTTTTCATGAACACTAGCTGTATCACATAAATTGGGACGGAGGAAGTATCAAGCACGGTCGATATGGGTACTCAAAATAATTGAAAGATTAATGAACCATATTATGAAATTAGAAAGTAGTCAGATTTTAAAATCTCAAAAGTAGCAGTAATATCTTTTAGTGTAAATTGTTTAACTCAATCAGAAAGAACCAATATTAATTATCCACAATTGTTCCCTAACTTCCTTTCCAATTTCTGCATGTACTTCCCTCAATGGTCTCTGTCCTTTTCCCACACTTCTAATTACTTCCGCCTACAACTTTCTATTTCTTGTGTATTTCTGCAACCAACCTCATTGGAAGAAAATCCCACCATTTTTGTCATTGAAGTAAAAATGTGGTCAGTGAAAATACCACCTCGACCTGAGTTTCCACCTTTACCCAAGCTTTTACCTATTGATGATACATTAATGAATGATAATGATCACAAAATTTACAACAAAGGTGAAATGGCTCAAAATCCTCTTGTTATTAAGAGGTGCAGCTCAAGAAAAAAGAGTCCCTTAAATCTCTTTGTTCACCCATTCCGGCCCTTCTCATGACCACATGGAAAAGGTTTACAACGTGGTCACGGACTCATGGTCGCCATCGGAAACAGAGATCATTGGATAGTGAGTAACATTTTATTAATTTGGTTCAAGGTTTATTTGTGGGGTTACTGTTAAAGTAGTTCCAATGTGAGTCCTGTATATGAATCATTTGAGTATAAATAAGATTTATTTGTGGGGTTACTGACTTACTGTCTAAGTTGCTCGGACTCGGGTGCAGGTATCCGATACGCGGACGGATCCGAGTATCGGATTCGGTAAAACCTTAATTTTAAGATTCGGGGTGCGGATCCGGATATGGATACAGGTGCGGAGATTCGGCTAATAAAAAATAGAGCTATAAAAATATTGTAAATTTTGAGAGATATTCGTTGAGAAACTTACATGAATATTGTAGAATTCAATCTTTCATTCTCCAAGATGGACATTATTCTTTCATTGTCCTAAATCTGTTTTATTTTTGATTTTGAGAAATCAAAATCTCAATTTTTCTCCAAAATTTGTCGATGGACTCTGGTCGAAGTGTCCGAAGTCAGTTGACCGAATCCGGGACTTATCCGGTCCCCGTCTCATATCGGGACGGGGACGATACAAAAATCGAAGAGTCCGCGCAACTTTGCTTACTGTTAATGTTGTTAAAGTAATTCCAGTGCGGGTCTTGGATATAAAACTTTCACACTTCTTAATGGAGGGCGGTAGATGGGTTAGTTTGGGTTCATTTGATGGGTCAGTTTGGGCTTATGATTTGTGATGGATGAATTTAGGCTAGCCCAAATCAGCCCATCTTCAAAATTACTCTAGTCCAAACCCATTAAAGCTTGGGCGGGTCAAAAGGGAAGTCAAAATCTCAATTTTTCTCCCAAATTTGTCGATGGACTCCGGTCAAAGTGTCCGAAGTCAGTTGACTGAATGCGGGACATATCCAGGCCCGGTCGCCATCCCCATCTCGAGACGGCACCAAAATCAAAGAGTCCGCGCAACTTAGCTTAATGTTAAAGTTGTTAAAGTAATTCCAGTGTGGGTCTTGGATATAAACTTTCACACTTCTCAATGGAGGGCAGTTGATGGGTTAGTTTAAGTTCATTTGATGGGTCAGTTTGGGCTGATGATTTGTGATGGATCAACTTAGGCTAGCCCAAATCAGCTCATCTTCAAAATTACTCTAGCCCAAACCCATTAAAGCTTGGGCGGGTCAAATGGGTTTTGGCAAATTTTGTCATCCCTATGCTCAGTCCACCCTCTCTTTCCCCTGCGTTGCTATTTGCCATTTCACCAAATCGTAACCTTTCTCCTCTTTATTCCCATGCCACAAGAATGCCTTCTTGAGTCTGTTCAGAATTTTCTGAGTATTGGAAGGTAAAGGGAATAAGGACATAACATAAGTAGGCAGAGAGTCTAGGACAGAATTGATAACAATAAGCCTTCCTTCCAAAGATAAAGTTTGAGCCTTCCACCTTGCCAATTTTTTTCCTGTTTTCTCCACTATTCGATCCAGATTTCCCCTGCTTTGTGTTTGCTGCGTAAAGGCATGCCAAGGTAAGTTGTAGGTAAGTTCTGCACTTCACATCCTAAAATCTGAGCAAGATTCTGTATGTTTGAGAGTGACCTATCTGTCATACAAAAGTACCGCAGACTTCTTGTTTTTGCACCAGCTGTCAAGTTGATTGACACGCGTTAGCTTTCAGCAAATTTTAGGAGTAATATGAATGACCAAAATACCCTTTAGTAGCAAGCAGACATGTCATCCAGCTGTGTGCTAATAAGGGAGAGTTAGCAGACACCTGGATGACATGTCTGCCTCACTCTTCAAGGGTAATAGTGTCTTTCCATCTAATTTTTATTAGCTTCACTTGGATTATATCGACCACTTTGAAAAACCTGGCAATCACCGCTTCTTTGGCTTCTCTGTTCTTATACTCTTCTTGTTCTTATCGGTACAGGCAGACAGGTCTTTGAGTCTTTCAGTATCATCAATATCAGAAAAGCTCCACCGTCTGCCAGTTTCCCAGTTTAGCATCCAGTGGTTTGAAAGATCTTCTTCTGATATTTTGGTTCGTTTTCCTGTCGGGTTTCTCTGAAGAACAGTTGGCCTTCGTATACTTGTCCTTTCAACAGTTTAACGGTCCACTTGGGAACTGGCAACTGTGAGATATTATTTGGACCAAAATTAAAAGAAGGGTATAATTACTCTATTTAATATAGTTGAAGGGTAATTTTGCCCTTTTTTTTCCTTAAATCTATATATAGCTAGTTCATCGGTCTTTGTTAGATATGTTCACAAAATTTTGATTGTTGTTCATTGTTCTATCATTCTTATTAGGGGAATTTATTATCTACCTTATTTTATGAGATTGATTTAGAAACTTTCGCTAAAAAACGATTACAACACAGTCAAGTTTGCTTCCTTGTACTTGAATCTGAAAGATACTCAAATTGGCAATAACATTCTGAAAAGGTACTCAAATCTGAAAGTTATGAAACCACTTATAGTTAAAATTAAGTGGAAAAATTTGACTCTTAAGGTTTCCCAAAAGAAATCCAAAAAATATACTACTTTCACATCTTAGGTTCAATTTATGAGATCAGAGTTGCATAGTAGGAGTAATAGTTATAGTTTCTCTCTACCTTTTTTAGGTGTTGAGTTCAATCCTATAAAAACTCTCACATCTTCTATCTTACTCTCTCCCCACACTATGTACAAGTCCACTCCCATCAAAAAGAAAGAAAAGGAGAATTAACCTAAATAGCAGTTCACCTAACCACATTATGTATATCGGCTAGAAAAAATAAACAATATATTCAGCCAGCTATTTGTGTAAAGGTTCCAAGAGAAAAGGCCGCCAGTGGCTCATTTTGTACCTGTAGCCCAATTAAAGACCCAACATAAAAACTAGACTAAAATAAATGTTTGCAAAGATAAATGTGCAATGGTTACCTACCTCAAGTATATACAACAAGGAACAGCAGAAATAACTAGTCAATAACTAGAATACTTGAACAAATAGCTATGAGCTCCCAGATATAAGCATGATGCTTTGAGATGTCTATAATTGAGTCAATGAGGTTACAAATTTTTTAGATTACAAATTTAATGTACAACAAGGTTTGCCAAACAATTTATAAAGTCCGTGTTAATATTTCAGGCCTTGATCAGCCGCCTTCTACCTGGAGAAGAAGATGAAATGTACTACAGAAAATCCTACAATTCCTCAGGAAATAACAATAGAACTTCCTTTCCAAGTCCTTAATGTTAGTCATTCTCCTCAGTGTCACCAGTTCTCGTTAGTTTTATTGAGTTTCTTCTTCTTTTTCTTTTTATTCTTGCTACTGCCTTCTACACGGAGCAGAAGATGAAACCTACAGTAAAAAATCCTACAATTCCCCGTGACATAACAATAGAAATATTTGCAAGGCTTCTTGTCAAACCCTTAATGCGTTTCAAGTGCATTTTAAATTTTATGATTCTCTTATATCAGAATCAGATTTTGTGCATCTCTATCAAAGTCGTTCGAAGGCTCGCCCTGGTGGCACAAAATTCCTTGTGCCCAAAACAAAAGGTTCTTACATTATAGAGCAAAAGGAAGATGGTGAAGTCTCTATATGGAACTTTGATTTTCTCTACGACCACTTAATGTGTGCTAATAGTTTGTTTTGCTTATCGAGGAAATTTATGCAGCCTATTGCAATTTGCAATCCCAGTACAAGAGATGTAAGAATTCTTCCCCGCTGGAAAAATTTTGTCCTTTTGAACACCCATTATGTTTCTATGCACTAGGTTATGAACCCAAGGAAAAGAAGTATAAAGTTCTAGTGATAGTGATAGGGAATGATACATCAATACGGTCAACAAGAAGCTGGGTTTTCACTTTAGCTATAGATAAATCATGGAGAGAGATCAAAAGTATCACTGATGATTTTCTTTCATATCAGGAGGGAGTTTGCGTTAATGGAGTTATCTATATGGTGGATCGCTACGGTAAATTCATAGTTGCATTTGATGTTAAAACTGAAAATCAAGAATTATCAGATTGCCGAATGCTTTAACTCACGCATTCGATTTTTACCCATTGTTAGAAGTGAAGGAAAATCTAGCAATCCTAGACAGTTACATTCATGGCATATGAATTTGTGGATTTTAGGAAATACTCAAAAAGATGAATGGCACAGCTATAGGTGATCCTGTAGCTCGAGGACATGACCCGTGATAGGAAGGTGTGGAGGTCGAAGATTAGGATAGTAGGTTAGGTAATCTAGATTATTCATATCGGTAGTGTTGGTACGTATTTTCGCATTTGGTTGGTAGTAGGCTTATTTGAATACTTGTTTTTTTTTGTTTTTACTTTTCGATCATCTTACTATTTTGTTGTGTGTGCTGCTTTTACATGGTTTTTCAATGTTGTCACGTCTTGTTTCTTGTTATTATTGTGGTACCTATGCTTGCCTAAGCTGGGGGTCTATTGAAACATCCTCTTTTCCTCCACAAAGGTAGGGGTAAGGTCTGCGTACACACTACCCTCTCCAGATCCTACTATGTAGGATTATACTGGGTATGTTGTTGTTACTCAAAAAGAAGAATGGGAGAGTCCTATTATTCGCTCTCATTCACAATGGAAAGGCCAAGAGGTGGTTGATTTATGACCATTTGTTTCAAGAAGAATCTGCAATTCTTTCGATGGAGAGATTGTATTCGTCGTGATCAAGTCAGACATGTTAGCATGTTACTGGTTTGACGGTAGGAAAACTAGCTGGAGATATTTGGATACCCGGGGACTTCCAGATGCGGGCTGGAAACAATTTGAGAAAAGTAATTGGAGATATATGCTTAAGCCGATATATACTTGTGTAGAAAGCCTCTTCCCTTTGAAAAAAATTTGCAATAGTCCTCACCAATATTAAGTTAAAGCCACTAATTTGCACTTGTGGTCATCTAATTTTTCTTTAATTTATTTGTTCTATTTATTGTATACAGTTATATTGAGTAGTGACATTCTTTTTTCATTTATCATTGTCCCATAAAAAGCATTGGCCTGTTGGTTTTCATTTTGTTTAGCGCACTTTATGTGTGTCACCACTCACCATGCATGTCCTTAGAAGGAAAAGAGAGTTCTAAAATTCACCAAACCTCTTCATTTAGAAGTGTTATATTTCTTCTGAATTGAATTTCATATTGATAATTCTATTCGTTACATGAATCTGATAGGCATGGCTTTATAATAGTACAGTTTGCTAGCATTTAAGCTTGCAACAATCGGTTCTTAAGTCTGCAACTATGTTACATGTTACAACGGGCGCTGTTAAAGCACAAAATGCTTATTATTATTTTTTAATTTGCTAAATGATTCCTGAGTGTACGTGGTATCTTGCAAGAGAAGGGCAAGGTAAGCCTGAACCTTCTGCTCAAAGTATTTTACCTGTTCTCTAGTTGCTGTCTCGTTTTAAGTCCCTCTTTATATCCCTGTTTGTTTTAAAAATAGTGGAACATGCAAATTTTTTACTGGCCAAAAAGGGAGAAACTACCCAAGAAAAGTTTTTAAACTAAAATTAAGGACAAGGAAAAAGATGGGCCTGCTGTTGTCTTGTCTAATCAGGCTGGGTGGATACAAGTTCTCTACATCATCGTTTGGCTCAATTGATTAGGATGAAAATTAAATACTATCATAGATGTTGCAACTCAAAAGTTGTTTGTTCATAACTATTGGTGTAATTGGGTATGGATTTCTTCCAATTTTAGTGTCAGTAGAGGTTCTAGGTACACTGCAGCCAAAGATCTGCGCCTGGGAAAATTCCATTTGAATGCCAGTTGATTACCACAAGGTTACAATGGCGTCAATTACAAATTAGTTCATATTTCTTAATTCATATCAGTGTATAAATCGCAATTAATGCGACTCAAACCAAATGACTAAAATGCTATTTATAAGTCGCATTTGGATATATGCAGTCTTCAAAACTTCCTAGTTTCATTGCATAGCTGCTTATTTAAATTTGATAGTTCAACCGCGATATTTTGATCACTCAACTCATTGCACTCCATGCTTTGTGTTAAAAATGCGGGGTTAAATGGAAGGGTATTTCACGTATGGTTAGAAAACTTTACCTATAATGATAGTGAAGTCAAAAAAACTATCTTTTTTCATATTAAATTAAAGTCACAAAATTTTATCCAGTATAACAGTAAAATCACAGATTGTAGTTTATAAAACTCTTTTAGTTGAACAAATATTGCATCGACCTCAGAGCTTAGTCTATTATCAGAAGAATCCTAACTCCGTCTATATTTTTGCCTTTTGCAGCTTCTGTTTCCGTTGGGTAGGATATCTGTGATGATCTATGGGTGTCTAGCGTCAATTTTATTCTGTGGATACATCACTTATGATACAGACAACCTAATCAAACGCTACACTTACTATGAATATTATTTATGATACAGACAACCTAACCAAACGCTACACTTACGATGGATACATTTGGGCTTCAGATGCCTTGAATCTGGACGTTATCTCTTCCTATCTATATTGACTATCTTTTACCTTCATTCTATATAGATCTATCTAGTGGATACCACATCACTCAGTGCTGACATACACCAACAAATGGGCTTGAGGCATGTTAATAATCAACTTAACATGGTCAATATATACTCAAAATATCTCAACTTTTAACAAGCAAAATTATCGGTTTATCAATTTAGTATTTGCAGCAAACTTTAATAACTAGAGGTGCATGCTTCATAAGTCAGGACTCTGAAGCAATGTACAAATGTTCAATAGGAATTGGAAGCATAAAAGGAATAGAGACATTTCGAGCATTCACTATACAAACAACTTTAAAACTCGAACTTCATTTTTGCAGTATAAACTACAGAAATACAAATCCCACTACGTGGTTTGAAGCGCTATAATAAAGTGCTGATGAAATGTAAGACTTGAGTCCACAACGTAGTAAATAACATATTTACACAAATTAGGATAAGGTAGTAAAACCCTTGATCACAGACAACATTCCTGGGATAAGTTCATCTCACAGGTTAGGATTAGTAGTATGGGCAGCAGTCACAGTAGAGACCATGGCATCAACTCCACAGATATTGTGACCTCTGCAGATCTTGTAATATCCATGCTCTCCCCAGTTTTCTCCCCAAGAATTCTTGATGATCCAGTAAGCCTTTTCCTTGAGTCTGATAGGAGCAAAGCCATGAGAACCATAACCTACCAAGAGCACTCCGTGATTTTGACGTCTGAAGCAAATTAATGGGCATGAAACTCCTCCGACATATGTCTGCATCCAAGCAGCATTGATCCCCACTGAATTTTACACAACAGGAAATATAGTAAGTTTTGTTGTCTGCTCTCATTCACATTGGGAAAAAGAAAACTTCAAATTGAGACTTTAATGGCTAACTACCTGCAAGAGGACCATGTTTAACCAGGTTGGCAGCAATTTGGTCTTCATCAAGACCAATAACAGTGAAGTTAGTCACAGCGGCAGCAATTTTGCTCTTGTCAAAGTGGCACTTGCCATCCTTGCCAGTGTAAGGATAGTCTTTCTCCCGTTGAAGACCTCCAGCTTTAAGGGTATACTCAAAGGCAGTAGTCATAAGACCACCACTGCAACCTGCATCACAAGCATCTTGTTGCTCCGGGTCACACTGCAAAAAATAATAAACACTGATTAAGATTACAGGGTAAAACGAATACATGTAATAAGCGGAAGAAAAAGCAACAATGAGATCCATAATCAGTTACACGAGCAAGGATTAATGCCTTTGTTCAGTCTCAACTAAATTTTCCAACTAGGTTTACTTCTGTATTTCTATGTTATTTCACCAAAAATGAAAAGCTATTTTAAATCAGTGAAGCGTGAGAAATGAAGAATAAAGAACATAGTACATCCTATTTTCTTTCTGTCTTAACCACTGCTCGGAACCCCAATTGTACATGCAGGCAAAAAAGTTTTAATCTTTAATCTTTTCCACAGTATAAAACCAAATGGTTTACCCTTTGAAAGAGATAACTAGTTTTTGCAAGAAACAGAGTCCAACATAACAATTTTCCCATTATATATGATTTGATTCAAGAAATTTAACCCATCTAACTAATTTAGGATTGAGTATAACTGTTATGCTGCTTCAAGAAAATAAGCAATTGGCTTTCGCCTTACACTCTGGCAGCACCAATATATAGATACTTAAAAAGCTGTAATTTTTAATCCTTTTCCAATAATTTGGAGCTAATTTATAAACCCCTTTATACAGATAAACTAGCTTTTGGCAAGAAACTTCAATGATATATATACAAAGCTAACATAACAATATACCCATCATAAACTCTCAAAGCAACAGCACCAACAAAACATCATTAAACGCACTCCAATAGATATAGAAATTTAAATAATATTGAACCGGTCAAATTTAAAAAGTCTACGGCAAGAAAAAACACGAACCTCATGGTCACAGTCCACCAGCTGCTGTTCACTAAGGCTCACCAGCTCTCCCGTCGCCAAAAAGTGAGCTCCTTCCACCGCTCCTGTTGTACTGAACGACCAGCATGAACCGCACGAACCCTATCATAGTCAAATTCAACCACCAATAAATATAACTGGATAATCAATTAATCAATATAGTAATAGAAAAGTATATCTACAAAAAGAGACCTGATTTTTCACGCCGGTGACGGCGCCGTGGTCACGCCAGTCAAAATCAGCTGGAAGATCGGAAGTCGGGAGGATCGGAGCTTTGTCAGCGTTAAGCTTAGGTTTTGGTTTATGAAGTCCAAGGTAAGTCCGGCGAAACTCCGACGGAGTAAGATCAGAAAACTTCGTAATACCGTGTTCGGCGGAAGGGTCAAGGAGCTGATGACGCCGTGCACGGCGGAGGTTCGCCTTGAATACCTTGAACCTGTGGTCATGTTCCTCTTCCGAAGCATAGATCTTTCCGAACTTTGACTTGAAAAGTGAAAAGTGATGTTCGGCATTTAACAGATGACTGTCGTCGGTTTCGGTTTCGGACACGACTTGCCGGATCAACGGATCCTCGTCGGAGAACGCTATCGCCGACGAGAAAAGTGCGAAAGCGAGAAGAGATAAGAGAAACAGACGATCCATTTGGAGAAAAGATAAAAATGAGTAAAGAGGAAGAAGAGGAGGAGATTTTTTTCGTTCTTGCTCAGCTAGATGTGTTTATATTGGCTCCGAGAAAATGGTAGGTGCGGAAATTAGCCGTTATGATTCTGACACGTGTAACTTTAACCTCATGATACGTGTGCTACTGGCACTGCATAATCTTATTTGTAAGTTGATAAGAGTACTGCGAGGGTGTTTGGTTAAACTTATAAGATGATCAGATTTACTTATAAATATTTTTTGATTTATATATGCGTTTCATAAATACTCAAATTGCTTATAAGTTAAAATTAGCTATAAGTGATAAGTTGGTTTATC
The DNA here is from genome assembly GCA_002018475.1 of Nicotiana obtusifolia. Taxonomy (NCBI): domain Eukaryota; kingdom Viridiplantae; phylum Streptophyta; class Magnoliopsida; order Solanales; family Solanaceae; genus Nicotiana; species Nicotiana obtusifolia. The sequence continues at coordinate 137,090 of MCJB01049917.1, forward strand.
TCTTTTTAACTTATAAGCACTTATAGTTTGACTAAGGTTTTTATAGTTTAGCCTTAATAATATTTTTTAATTCATAAAATATTTTTTTCCAAATAAATTTTCTAACTTTCTTTTCATTCCATATTCGTTGTTCATCTTTATCTTTACAAGAAACTTTTTAATTTATTATCTTTTGTAAAGTTTTTAAGGATATTATAGTCATTTTAATAAAGAACAACTTATTATAACTTTTTTACCAAACACATTAACTATTTATGATCAATTTCAGTACATCTATCCAAACACGTAAATATTTATCTAATTCAACACTTCAAGCTTATTAGCTATTTATAATCCACTAATCCAAGCGGGCTCTATTTTAGCAGATAACAACAAAAGAGAGGTTGCTTCTGTGGGTCGCCAATAAGTTTGTGGGTGTACTGTGAAATATCCAGTATATCCTTTTCAGGAGGTTCCATTCCAGGGACCCACCCACTTTTGATTTATTTAAAGTATTCTTATTTATCTTGAACTTGAAAACTGAAAAAGAATCTTTCCTGATTTTTATGTCTAGTGAGGGTGGGAGAAAGCGTCAATATGAAAATCGAACTTTGCGGGTCAATGATGTAAAATAGGAGGTTTAATGGTAGGATCCTATTAAATTAATCACCATTTTTTCCTATTTTAGAATAAATTCGGGCATATTAAAATGTATTAAGTACGTTGTTATAATGTCAAAATATGTTTAAAATGACATTTTTCATATATTAAGAGAGGAAGAAAAAGTATCATAATTTTTATGTGAATAATAGTCTACCAACAACTTGAATTAAGAAGGAACATTGTAGACAATGAGGATTTCAAGACAAAATAAAAGTAAAACGAAATATATTACGTTGTAAGTTTAGCAAGGATGACAAGAATTATAGAAATCTACATGTTAAGATGGAAAGGGGCAAATAATGCACTTAGAGATAAAGGAAAAATAAAAAAGATCTCATGAGATGATAAATGCATACATCTACATGTGTGATGCTAAGATTATTGAGGCCGCATTTGTATTTTGTTTTTTAAGATTAAGACATCTAAATCTGAATACACGTCTGAATAGTAAGAAGTGTATTAAGATTAAGATATTTGAATTTGAATAAACATCTTAATGTTAAGATGTGTGTTAAGATCTGAATACTACATGATTAAAAATGTTTGATTTTTAACATCTGAATGTATAAAATTTACCTTTATTTGAAAATTAATAAAGATAAAATTCAAATAAAATACTAATTAATTTAATATTCCATCAACAAAATATATAGCTTTTTAAAATATAATAGTTACTTGTGGTGATGGCTAACAACAGTGCTTGTGAATGCCGACTAAAAGCGGTGGTTGGTCGTACATTTAGTTGATGGTGGTAGTTTAGGGTAGTAGCTAGTGGTGATTGGTAGGTATAGCTATTATGATTGAGGATGGTGGTGGTAATAAATAATGGCAAGTGATGGTAGTGGTAGTTGTGATTGAGGAAGAAGGTGGTTGGTGGTGGTAGTTTATAATGATGGGCAATGCCAGCTATCGTTGTTGATGGTGATGAGGTGGTTAATTATGGTAGTTAAGGTGGATGAGTGTTGGTTGTTGTTGAGAATGATGGTGGTGGGTGTAATGGAGATGCCGGGTGTAATAGTCGATAGTGCTGGCGCCTATAATTGAGGATGATGGTGGTGGTGGTTGAGTATGGTGGTGGTGGGTGGCATGCTGGTAGTTGATAATGGTAGGCGGTGGTGGCAGTTAATAATGAATATGGACGATATCATCTTAATGAAATTAAGTCTCTGTTATAGATCTTAATCCTATAGATCTATTCAGACCCATTAAGCGATTGTGAAGTAAAAAGAAACAAACACACTTAACAATTAAGATCTGAATAATTAAGATTCAAACTTTAAAACAAACGCACTTAATGTCTGATATCTGAATGATTAAAATTCAGAACTCCATTAAGTGCAAACAAATGAGGCCTGCATATGTTAAAATATGAAAAGGTAAATTTAAAATCATTGAAAAAATATATACAATCTCTTGGAATATATGAGAATATAGCGAAAAAATAATATACAAGTGAAGTAAAGTGTCGATATATGCAGTATCAACTACTCCATTAGGATTGAGGTTTATTAATACACATAAATTAGGTATAGTATTTGACATGTGCATGTCCTTTCAGCCTTAGTAAAGATTGTAAGTCGACGTAGGAATGCATTAACGATTTAATCAGAGAATTCTTAATTTGAAGCCGTGTCCTAGCTAAAAGAACAAATTTTTAAGTATTGAGATAAAACATACGAGATGGAGGAGAAAAGATAGTGAGAATTCACATGCCTAACCATTATTAAGTGAGAATTGAAGAATCATTATTATTGTATACGGGTAAAATTGGGGTAATGCATATCTCGATTTTTCGATGAAGAAAACGGAAGAAGGGCATGGATGCACGAGGTCGTAATCGAGGCTGGAGTCCTTCGTATCGAGATCTTCATCATCGGGCATAATAAAGCGACGTTCCCCGAACCCAGAACAAGTTTTAAAACCTCGGGAAACACATAAAAGGTTATGCACGACGGATAAAGGCCGTGATATTCGTACCTAACCGGATATTACGGCGCAGATCTCGCTCGATATTAGTTACAGATCAGTAATTAACGAGAAAGAAAGATTTTTACCTTTTTTAAACTTGTATTAGAGATAAAACTCTCCTACTATATAAAGGAAAAGTTTTTCTTTTGTAATACATGTTGTAACGCACGAATCAAAGCAATACAATTTTTTTTCCTACTTTCTAGCTACGACAAAAGCTCATATTTAATTGCTCTGTTCTTCATTCATCACTAGCTCGTCGAGGACTAAATTACTTATAAACCTAGGTTCGGACCAGGCCATAATATTACAACTGGTTTGATCGTTTAATTTTTTTAACTCTTTTATCTAATATTCTTGATTATTTGTGTTAAATCAATCTACGCATCCTTAAAACCACGTAAAAATTTAATTATTATCCGATTTAAGGGTAAACAATTGTCGTTGTGGCTTTATGTACACGAATATAAATTGGCAATATCTTTAAATCTTTCACACAACGAACTTACAGAAATTTCAATAGCAACTTCAATTGAAAAATACCTAAAGAGGAACAACGAATATCTTAAAAGTTACTTTCTCAAGTCTTGAGAAAAGGTTAGAAATTAGAATAAACTTGTTAACTTCTCTCTTATTGTCCGTTAGGTGTGAGAAAGACAAACAAGTTTGTCACGTTTTCAACTACACTTATTTTTTATTCTTGTCCAAACATAATTTATTTTCCCAAAATCAATCCAGACATATTTTTATTCCTCAAAATCAAATCCAAACATGGATGAAAAACAAACCAAAAATAAATAAAAAAACAGAAGCAAACTGTTTCCTTGTTTGACTTGCCGCAGTTTTATATATGCTCCAAAAAGAGAATCGTATATATGCTTCAAGTGGGATTAATCGTTTCCTCTAATTCGAAAGTTTTCTCTTTCAATCAATATTAAGCCAATTAGAGTAATTTATATTACTATAAGACAAGTGAGGCTTACCCAGTTGGTAAAAGCACTTCCACCCACGACTATTAGGTCTTGAGTTCGAGTCACGCTGGAGGGAAGTGTGGAAACACTATAGATCCTCCTAATTTAGAAGGGGTTTAAAACAAAATATTATTATAACCAACTTTACAAATGAAATATAAAAACACGCGCAAAATCAGCACTTTAATTAAATTAACAAGATTAAAAGATTCCTTACAAACTAAAATTATTGTAATAACCAAGGCAGTACATTTCATGATATGTGACCCCTTTATATCAATAGAAATATAAAATATGTGCTTGTATCACAGATTTTATCGTAGAATGAATTGAAAAAACATTACTAGTAAACATTAAGACTCCCTAGTATATATCGACATAAGTCCCAAATAGAAAAAAATTGAAACTTATTATTCCTTAACTTGTGAGTTTTGATAAAACAATGATATTTGTATATTTAACTGTTTGGAGTTTAAAGGTTAATAATCTAATGTAAAAAAAAAAAAAACTATCTTTATACTCGTGGTTGCCACATGACTAAATGAATGACTATGACTATAAAAAATCTCGTCAAATTAGACGTAATTTATCAAATTAAAATTTTATTTAATGAAAATATATTTTTTAAAGAGAATTTCAAATGTAAACTGATAGGTGCAAGTTTGTATAGAAGTCCAATATGACAAAAACTCTCTGGTAACGATACGAAAATCAAAAAGACACTTCATCAATGACGTACACATACATGAAATTGTATTTGGACAGGATAATGGGCCAAATAAATAAAAGATTAAATAAAAAACGAATTCACTTTATAAATATATTGTATTATGGATGTTCATTTAATACTCCATTGTAAATAAGCTTTCTGGAAAAAGTTATCCATATGGGACTCCGTCTTAAATATGTTATCTATTTAGTATTTTATTGGAAATAAGCCTCCTGAAGAAGTTTATCCTTTCAGTACTCCGTTATGGATAAATATTATCCCCATAAAAGATTATCTATAACTGGTACAATAAGATTATCCTTTCGGTACTTCGCTATGGATAAATATTACCCCGCTAGAAGATTATCTATATCCGGAACAATAGCAACTTACATAACAACTTGCAGTAGCAACTTACAAGCGTCTTACACAGCAACTTGCAATAGCAACTTACACAACAACTTCCTTTCTTCTATAAATAGAATAGATTTACGTTCATTATGTACATGAGTTTGAAGTTGAATAATATATCTATCTCTCTTTACACTTGTCTTCGGTTTATTTACTTTACAGTTTTTATTTTATACCAAGTTATCAGCACGAGACTCTGCCATTTTGAGCAATCGAATTTAATTTCTATTTCAGTGTTCATCTCCGATGTAAGGCGACATTCTTATGTCCGTGTTTAGATCTTGTTCATTTCGAGCATCATAAGGCGGATTATATCCTCGAGGTAGTGAGTTTTTCTTCTTGGCAGTACTGATGTAGATATCACTTACATTTGGAGTGGCCAAATTTGCGTAAATTAATTTGAGCCTTTTGCTTATATTTTAACATCTTTATCATCGCTTGCTTGGTTATATGTCACGTATACAGTACCTATTTTGATACTTGTTTTCATCCTAATTATCTTAATAAAGGATTACAAAGTAGATAACATTGTTAGATATACCATAAGACCAATAAGTTGATTCGAAATCCATTTAAACTCTAGCAAAGTTTGCAAGAAATATACAACCACCAGAAGTGGTTATGTTTCGTATACTCATTGTAATTACATTTTGTTAACCATCATAAGTGATAATTTAGGCTTTCTATAGTTACAATTGAAGATAAGCTAGAGATATATTCTTTATATTACAAGTACGCCTCGTTTTGCTCCTGAAGTAGTAAATATTTTAAAAGAAGTTGAAGCATCAGAGGTTGATGTGATTAATACGCGTTCAGATAATTATGTTCGATTTCCTGAAGGATGAGAATTTTTGATAAATAGTAATTCATTCCCCTAAGTGAATGTGACAATATTAATAAAGCTCGCAAATATGAACGCGTTCTTGATGTAAATATATTGAATACCTCCTATTAATGACTAAATTATTGCTTATGAGAACAAAGCTTCATGTGTTGGTCTAAGATATTCTAAATTGCATACAACAACACTTGTATGCATCAGACCAACAATATATGATAAGTCCTCCCCTCACAATTGGTTTAGGATCAGAAATCAAATATTTTTAACTATCTAATAACTTTTGATGTGTGGTATATGATTAATTTCTCTATGCACAAAGATATATTTCTCAAAGAAGATTGGGGATATATGTTAGTTTTTCTAACATTTGGGGGATAAATTAAACAGCTAGAAAATATGATATATGAATCGAATTATCATTAATACGTTCCTCACTTAGAAGATAATTTAAGTCAAATGCCAGAAGCATTTGTTGATCCAAAATTAAATATCATATTTCAGCTGCAAATGCTCCTATTAAAATTAAAATCTTTGAAAGATAAAGTTTACTGCACGCATGAAGCATAGTAAACTGATCGGTTCCAAAGGTAACAATCCTAGAAAAATTGTAGGAGCAAATGATCAAAATGATCATAATGAGGAGGAAATGAGCTCTACAAGAGCCCACTACATAACATTTCATGGAACTCCAGAAGAAGTTCAGGTACCTGAAAATAAATAAAGTGATGAGATCTCAACAAATTATGTCGCTTATGAACCGATACAAAATGATCGTCGACGATATATTTGATACATTATAGTTCACAATATTATAAAAGATTGTGAGGATCAGACTTGTAGTCTAGACATCTGAAGATGTCGTGCCATCTAAATGCAAGTCATATCCTATATGACTCATTTGATTAAGTCTATATGAAGATCCCTGAATGATTTAAAATGCCTGAAGCATATAGTTCAAATCATCGTGAATTATATTATATCAGATTACAAAGATTTTTGTACGGTTTAAAACAATCTGGGCGCATGTGATATAATCGCCTCAGTGAATATTTGCTGAAAGAAGGTTACATAAATGATTTTATTTGTCCATGCATTTTTATAAAGAAAATATTATTAGAATTTGTTATATTTGCTGTTTATGTTGATGACATAAATCTTATTGGAACTCCAAAAGAGCTCCAAAAGGCAATTGAGTATCTTAAGAAATAACTTAAGATGAAAGATCTTGGAAAAATAAATTTTGTCTTGGTCTGCAATTGAATATTTAGCGGACGAGATTTTTATCCATCAATCTGCCTATACAGAAAGGGCCTTTAAACGCTTTTACATGGACAAAGCGCGCCCATTAAGTACACCAATGGGTGTTCGATCAGTTGAAGTGAACAAGGATCCGTTCCGACCTCCAGAAGAGGATGAGGAACTCCTTGATCGTGAAATACTCTATCTGAGTGCAATTAGTGCACTTATGTATCTTGCTAATGCTAACAAAGGTGGTGCAGATCGTATTGGTTATGCAGATGCATGTTATTTATTCGATCCCCATAAAGCTCGATCTCAAACCGGGCATGTGTTTACATGTGGAGGTACTGTCATATCATGGCGCTCCACAAAGCAATCTATTGTTGTTGCTTCTTCAAATCATGTTGAAATTGTAGCTATTCATGAAGCAAGTAGGGAATGCGTATGGTTGAGACCAGTGATTCATTTTATTCGAGAAAAATATGGTGTTGGAGTGTGATAAAAAACCCACAATATTATACGAAGACCATGCTGCATGTATAAGACAATTAAAGGGAGGATTCATAAAAGGAGATAGAACGAAACACATTTTACCAAAGTTATTCTTCACACATGATCTCGATAAGAATGGTAATATCGTTGTGCAGCAAATCCGTTCAAGTGACAATCCAGTAGATTTATTCACTAAATCTTTACCAACTTCAACTTTTGAGAAGATAGTATACAAAATTGGAATGCAGAGACTCAATATTTGAAATTAAGTTTTCATTAGGGGAATAAAATACGCGTTGTACTCTTTTTCCCTTACTAAGATTTTTCCCACAAGGTTTTTCTTATAAGGTTTTTAGTCAGGCAGCTAGCAACGCATATTACTAGATATGTGTACTCTTTTTTCTTCGATAGGATTTTTTTCCACGGGGTTTTTCCTAATGAGGTTTTAATGAGGCACATTATCTTTTAATGAACATCCAAGGGGACTGTTATAAATATATTATATTATGGATGTTCAAGCTTATCTATATGGGACTTCGCCGTAGATATGTTTATCTATTTAATACTCTATTAGAAATAGCCTCCTGAAGAAGCTTATCCTTTCGGTATGGATAAATATTACCTCTGGTAGATGATTATCGATATCTAGTACAATAAGTTTATCCTTTCGGTACTTCGCCATGGATAAATATTACCCCCGGTAGAAGATTATTTATATCTGGTACAATAGCAGCTTATAAGCAGCTTACACAGCAACTTGAAGTAGCAACTTACAAACATCTTACACAGTAGCTTGCAGTTTATTATGTACATGAGTTTGAAGTTGAATAATATATCAATCTCTCTTTATACTTGTCTTCAGTTTATTTACTTTACAATTTTTATTTTATAACATTCACAAGTTTTTTTTTCTCATCCGGTGTCCGGTACCTGCATTGGAGCCCGACTATATCAGGATTCGCGCCGCGTAAGGTCCTATTAGAAGGAAGCACTCTCTATCAAAAAAAATTTCATACTCAAAACTCGTACTCGAGACCTCTGATTAAGAAAAAAATAATCCTGTCCACTGCACCACGTGGATGGTCAAAATTAAACGAATTCACTAGTTTTCAACTTAAAGTGGAAAAGGACCGTTAGGCAGCTAAATATCTATGTCCAATTCATTACTCATCAGCCACTTTTGTGTTGCCCAATAGCCAATCCCACGAAATGAAATGAAAAGAAGATAACAAAAACTGAGAGGTGTAAGACAACGTAAGTTCTTTCGTAAAATCCAAATTCTTTGTTCCCCTTTCTTGGAGGAAAGTCTTTCGTGTTATAGTTTTCCATTTTTGAAAGGTGAGTGTTGGATTACACGTACAAAAAATGGAGCTACTATAATAAGATCGTTAAATCATTTGGTTGGATTAAATTTGAGCAAAGAAAAGTTATTTTTACAGCGAATCAATTATAATCTACCCCTTTTAGAGTTTTTAGTAGAAACTAGACTTCCAATAAGCATGAGTTATTTCTCTCGCAGAGAAACACGAGGTAGAGTTGTAACTATTAAGTAATTAACCTCCTAGATCAATTATCAGCAGTAAATGCATAAATTCCGGCTATCTATTTATATTTTTCCTTTTTAATAGTAGTGAAACATACTTAAAATGCATATATTTCTTATGTACTTACCCGTTTGCTTTCTAGATTTGTTAGCCGGGGTGGATTTAGGGGTGGAAGGGTGATCACCCGAACCCTCTTTGTCGGAAAATTATATTGTATATATAAGGTAAAATTCGGTTTGTACCTTTATATATTATATTTTGAATCCCTTTGACATAACCTAAAAGCATAGCTCGATGGTCAAAGAGGTTCAAAATCTTTGTTGTATTGCTAGTTCAATTTTCACCGGCTACAATTTCTTTTAACTTTTTCAACTTTTTTTTTGAACCCCTTAACGGAAATTCCGCGTCCGCCACTATTTGTTAGTGACGGTTATATCTGTCTCTATGACTCCGTACGATCTTTCAGAAATAAAATCTCAAAAACATAGTGTATGCATGGAGAATAAAAGAAAATATTGCACGAAAAGTTAGAGGCTAAGTCGTTAAGCAAGTTAATTTTCTTGTTAGAATTACACTCTTTTCGTTGACATGTGTAGTTAAGATGTGTCTTTAAAAAATCTAGAAATCAATCATTGTATGACCGCTCCTAAAATAATAACTGAAAAAAAAATATTTTTTCATATATATATATTTTACCCTTAAAACCGGATAACAATTGAATTTGTTCGTGGTGCTGAGGATCCGTAAATCAATTTGATACGATATAAAAATATGACGATTAAAATATAATAAGCAAAAGAGAACAGTCAAACCACAAGTACCCAACAGTTGATAATGAATTATGAGAAATAGGGAAGTATTTTGATGAACAGTGGAGGTAGTTGTGAATAGTAGTAAAATTATATTGTTTTTCTCTCTGAAATATGTCGTGTTTTACAATGGGGGGTCAATGCCCTTCTTATAGGTAAATGAAAGAGTCCTAAATAAAGTAAAAGACTGATTACAAGGCAAATCCCATTAATTACGGGATTGAATATCCCAAGATGATGGCATAACGGCTATAACAGTTGAGGAAATTGCTCCTGGCGAGATATCCGGGATTGGCGAGATATACGGTCCAAAGCCGATCCTTTGTTACGAAGTATCCCATGGCCGACCATATCGGTTGTCCCGGCCAACATGCCCGACTTGTTGATTTCGAACCGGGGTGGCTCGGTCTCAAATTACAATCGGTCCTAACCTTACTCAATTGCATCCGACCCAATACAGATAGTCCCCTCGTTTATTGGAGAGTAAGGACAAAAAACGATATGAGTTATCAACCTTTTGAACTTCTTGACTAAGCGATCGATATTCCCGCTAAACGTGACGCGGAAGCACAGCTGTCAAAATCGCTTATCCCCAAAAAGATCCTATGTATGACGGTAGTGTAGTGATGCACACAACCGTCGATGTAGGAAATCATTACCTGCCTTTTGCAGAGCCTTGTACCTTTTTAATGCATTAAATACGTGCATTCAATGCCGCTCACCTCGTGCTTCGTGCCGCCGCTTTTTGGGAAAGTATAAATACTTCCTCCCTCTTTGGATCGGTTCATTTGTCTTCACGCAATTAATTACTTTGTTTCTTTCAATCTTCTTGAGCAGAAAAAACCTTTAATCTTCTTCATCAAAAATCCTTCTAATCTCCTTTGCTTCTTGCTATTTCAATGGCCAAAACTTCCAAGTCAGTTCCTCTAAGACAAACTTCCCCCACTCAGCCTGTTGAAGAGGCTGAAACCATCCGTACTGAAGAGCCCTCTATGGAACCTCCATTGAAGGCCTTCATGCCAGTGGGCTGTTATATAGGCACCAACTTCAAGGTCGAGAAAGCTTCTTCGGTACCCGGTCGGGGTGAACCGGTTTCAGATTATATTAGTTCAATCACCTCCAAACACCTTGATAGGGTGAAGGCTGATTGCCATTGGATTGATAAAGAAGTAGAATTCCTTCCCCTAACGAGTCCATTACTACACACGTAGAGGGGTATCTCAGTGTATATACTTATCCGTTCACGTTAGGACCCATAGACCCTATGATTATCGAATTTTGTAGGAGGTATCAGGTTACCTTAGCTCAAATACACCCTTCTGTATGGCGTATAGTATATCTTTTCCGTTCTTTCGTGGATAAGGTCTAGGGGGGACACCCTTTTACCCTCGACCATCTGCTTAGGTTATACAGTCCCCGAATGTTCCAAAGGGGGCTGATCAAATTAGCTCACCGGGCCAGTAAGTCCCCATTCTCGAGCATTGATGAAGACAAGGATCGGGGCTGGATGAGCCGATTTGTTCGAATTAAAACTTCTGATCTGATCCCTGCCGATAATATGCCGTTCCCCGAGAAGTGGAACATGGGACGTAAGTGCTTCCCTATCCGACTTTTTTCATTACTGTTCTTCAACGTATGACTGATATGTTATCATGTACAGCCGTTTCTCAGGCACCGGCCGCGATCCAAGACCTGACGGACTGGGTCAGGAAAATCGTGGCCCAGAGGTCGTACTCCGAGCGGGCATGGAGGGAAATATCGAAAGGTCTATTGGAGGCAAAGAACCATGGTAAGCTTCATTTACATTCATCTTTCTCAGAACAATCGGTACCAACACTTAATACCCTGGAATTTACGCTTCACAGGTCTCTCGAAGGATGTCGAGTTGAGGTCGGCAGTTACTGGTGGGACAGTTCCTTGTCCCCTTCCCGCGTCGGGGAAGGAAGGAGGAAAGAAAAGAACAAGGGCTCCCGACCATGCTGAGCCCGAAAAGAAGAAAAGTAGGAGGAAGATGGCGGCTCGTAAAATCACAGCCCCCGATGCCGCTATTGAACTGAGTGGGGACTCCGATGGGGCGAAGAGTCCTGAACTTGATGAGACTCCTCTGGAAGTCCCCGAACCTGATGCGGAGGAAACCGGTGCCTCCCCAGTAGCCAATATCGAGAAGGAGGCAAGGGTTGAAGGTCGGGCTAATGTGCAAGAGGTTGCACAAAGATCTTCGGACATTCCCGAGATGGAGCATTCTCCTTCCTTCTCGGAGACAATCCGAGATGCTGGGACTCATATGCCGGGCAAGGTACCGGCCACAGCAGGGATCTTCGAGGAGTTCTTCGACGGGGTGCCATCGGCCGATACTTACGGCCTTGAAATCCCCAGAAGGAGTCCCCCAGCCGAAACGAGTGGAACGTCGGCTGGTATTAAGCTAGTAAATAAGTTCCCCGCACCGAGCTCGAACCCAGAGAGGAGTCGGGTGATAACCCTTGCCATCCCCGAGGATGCCCGAGCATTAGGCCCCCCAGTAGGCATAGCAAGCTACCTCCACGGCTTGGTAACCGAAGAAGACCGAGCTGCTATGAACGCCGTTGATTGGGCTTGCTTGCTCAACGAATCTCAGCAAGCATTGAACAAAGTAAGTTTTTATGCTTTCCTTAGATTATATTCAACACTTTGGTTCACATTCCCATACTGAAAGTCTTCTGTTTGAAATTTTCACAGTCTTCAGTGCTTAATCACGAAGTGTTCTTCGTATCAAAGAAAGAATGGCACAAGAGTGGGAACGACGTCATCGGCTTGAAAATGAACTGGCGAATCTCCGAGCCGATCTGAAATTAGCGAGGAAAGAACGTGCCTCTTGTGTTGATCGGTTGGGGCAAATGGATAGCCGATTGGACCAGCTTCGATCCGAGCTGAGCGGGGCAAAGGCCGAAGCAAACAATTGGAGAATCAAAACCGAGCTTCTAACTGCAAAAACGACGACTCTCCAAGGACAAGTCTCGGCAGCTCAGGAAACAATCGGAGCCCTGACTAAGGATAATGAATACCATCGGCTCCAAGCTGAATCCTTCAACCAAGAACGGGCGGCCCTGGCCAACCTACTTCAGGAAGCAAAGTTGGAAATTGCTGCTACCAGTGCCAAGGCCGATAGTTTAATAGCTCAGTATAGAGCTGATGCTGAAGTAGCTCACGAGCAATCAAAGGCGCTGACCGAATATACTCAATGCCAAACTCGCCTTACCGTTCTCGAGGAGCTTCAGGCCCGTGGCTTCGATCTGTCCTCCGATGTCGAAGAGGCATCGAAAGTCGAGGAAGAAATGAGAAGGAAAATGTTTCCTGAAGAATTCGAAGACAGCTCGGATTGATGTTGTCTTTATTTTCTATAGCCTGAATGATGTAATTATCCCACCTTGTACGATGATATTTGTTCGATATATATCTCAAGTTTGTTCCTTGATTTTCATGTGTCAAAATATCTAGCCTTAGCTAGTACCATAAATCATGACCGACTAATTAATAATTAGCCCGGCTTTAGCCTCGTAGAAAATTCAAAATACATTAACAACTGGTTAGGCCTTAGCCTTGTTCAAAGCGATAATTACCTTGGCCTTGGCCTGGTTTTAACAAGATGTCATTTGTTCTGTTTTCAACCATTTAGCTTATAGGGATCGGGTTCATGCCTTAGCAAAATTTTGGACCCTCAACAAACAAGTTTAACTTAACCCTGTTCTTTAGAGCTTCGATCGAATTAAGAAATTTTAATTTGATCCGGCCTTGGCCATAAATCGGGATTGCCAAGATCGATCTTAATTCCCTTTGTGCTTTATTAGCTTCGATAAGGCCTTAGCCCGGTGTGCCGGTTTTGGGGTTTGCCTTGTTAGGTCTTATCCCCCCCGGTCTCGATGTACATCTTCCACTAATATCGATAATAGACAATGCGAAGATAATAAGAAGGGCCCTTAGGCTCGATAACACAATGTAGGCATCAAATGATTTTGTTAATTGATGAGTAATCGTACATCTTCATTGATCGGAGGCAAATTAGATCGTTCTATTCGGGTACGGCTCTTCTGGCCGTTTGACCCTTACATCGATTCCTAGTGATCTTTTTTCGGCCCCTCGAAATTGAAGTAAACAAACGGATGTAGCTAGAATTCAATATGGTTGATCTACGGTAGCACGACATATGGCTGCCTCATTAAAAACCTTGCCGTAAAACCCAAGTTGGGATAAAACCGGTCGAAGGGAAAAAGAGTGCAGCGCGTGCTTTCAGCCTTAGTGTTTGGTGTCTGCTTGTTCGATATTGAACTGTCCTGCATAGGTTAGTACCGATAAACGAAGTGAAAATAAAAAAGAAGGCAGAGTAACATACCTTAGCAGTAGTATCTCTTCAAGTGGCTCACATTCCAGTTGTTTGGCAATTGTTTACCATCCAAAGTCCCTAGCTTGTAGGAACCCTTCCCGGTGGCCTTCAGTATAGTGTAGGGACCTTCCCAGTTTGATCCCAATTTTCCTTCGTTAGGGTCTCGAGTATTAGGAGTGATTCTTCTGAGCACCAAGTCCCCTGTGTTGAAGTGTCGAAGTCGAGCTCTCCGATTATAGTATCTCTCGATTCTCTGCTTCTGAGCTGCCATTCAAACTAAAGCAGCCTCCCTTCTCTCATCCAATAGCTCTAGGCTAACATTCATAGCCTCTTGGTTGGAGTCCTCGGTTGCATGCTGAAATCTGATGCTCGGTTCGCCTACCTCGACCGGTATCAAAGCTTCGGCGCCGTACACTAAAGAGAATGGAGTGGCTCCGGTGCTGGTTTTTTCAGTTGTCCGATATGCCCATAAGATTTCGGGCAACATTTCTCTCCATCTTCCTTTGGCGTCGACTAACCTTTTCTTCAAATTTTGAAGAATAGTTTTGTTGGTTGATTCCGCCTGGCCGTTGCCACTGGGATGGTAAGGAGTCGACAATATTCTTTTGATTTTATTGTCTTCGAAGAATTTGGTTATCTTGCTGCCGACAAACTGTTTTCTATTGTCGCACACGATCTCGGAAGGCATCCCAAATCGGCAGATGATGTGATCCCATATGAAGTCGATCACCTCTTTTTCTCTGACTTTCTCATAAGCCCGTGCTTCCACCCACTTAGAAAAATAGTCAGTTGTAAAAAGGATGAACTGAGCCTTACCTGGTGCTCGAGGGAGTGGTCCTACTATATCCATCCCCCACTTCATAAATGGCAACGGTGATATAACCGAATGCAGTGTTTCAGCAGGCTAGTGGATGACCGGTGCATGTCTTTGACACCTATCACATTTGCGCACGAACTCCTTTGCG